>ML250954.1:99258-173829 GCA_005239495.1 Nicotiana undulata | reverse complement strand
TCGGCCACTGTGGGCAACATCATCATCATATACCAGCTGATCAGGTGGTGGTGCGTATATAACCCATAACCTTTCCCATATCTCATATACATATATATACGCGTATATAACGCCGTTTGAATATACATACATATATACGCGTATACAACGCCGTTTGAATCATATTTCAGCCACTGTGGGCAACATCATCATCATATACCAGCTGATCAGGTGGTGGTGCGTATATAACGCCATAACCTTTCCCATATCCCATATACATATATATACATACATATATACGCGTATATAACGCCATCTAGTCATGGGTCAACATGCATGTATAAATGCATGAAATGCATATGAAATATGTCAATAAAATCTCTCGGTACGTCATAAGGCCATTATGCCTCTGATTAATATCATGAGATAAACTTTACCAACTTACATATTTCTGAGACCCATGAACATATGATAGAGTAATTTCATACGTGGAAGGATAAGAATATACATATCTGTAGTATTTCTACGAATAGAGTATTTTATGGAAGTTGTGTATTTTCTCGTTTTGTTCATGTCGTATAGATCATGTCAAAAGAAAGAAGGGATAGCCTTAACATACCTGGATTAGGGAAACATCTGCATGATATTCTTGAAAAAGGTGTATGACCATGTTAACTAGGTCTATACATACAAAAACTTCGACGCTGTCAAGGCACTACGCAACTCTCCTGGTAAGTCATTTGTTCCCTTTTCAAGGTCTCCTACCATAGTAATGTTCTTCAGTTTTCATATTTCTGTTTGGTTTATGAAATGGAAAAATTCAGTTATATCCTTGTCTACTTCTAAACCATTTAATAAATGAGTACAAATATCATTATTCAAAGTTAGTAATACCTTTTTCTAGAGAAAGTGTAACATTAACTCTCTTGAATTGAGAATTGCAAAATCTCATAGGTTTAGGATTTCTGGAAGATGTCTTACTACTACATAAGGAAGTTTTTCTGAAGCTTTACAATTAACGTTACTTAAATGTATGGAAGCTTGGTTGAAATGCTTTGTTATAAGATTATAAAAGTTATCCACTTTTTTTAGGTTGCCTCAGACAATAATATGACTAGGACACAATGCTCTAAAATTGCCACATTTCATTACTACTTAAGAGTCATATTTTGGCAATGTACTTGGCTGCCACGTTTTGGTTGGGGGTTTAATCTTATCTCCCAACTATTTAATTAACTAAGTAATGACCCATTATCCGATAATTAACCAATTACCTACGTTATTAAAAATTACCTCAAATTACTTAGAATAATACTCACTTTTAACATACCTTATACACCTTACTATCATGGCCATGTAGTACCTTGTATGGTACTAATCCATAAATACCGGGTATTATTGCTCGGCCTATATTGTATCCCAACATGCCAAACTTGAACGAAAATTCATTTTCCCTGACTTGCTTCCCCTCTCACCTTCACGAATTTACTCATTTTCTTTAATTTGTGTACCTTTTATCCTTCATGGCACTTACTTATCGCTTACTATAAATAGCATAATTATGTTAACCTCAAGATAATCTCATCCCCGCGTCTACGTCGATTAGATGAAGACGAAACTTTTAATGTACGAAAACGCGAGATGTAACACGTACTCATTTCCGATCTTATATCAATTTACTTGTGGCGTACTTCCACGTACGAAAATATGGGGTGTAACAGGGTGATTGCCTATGTCTCGCGTCAGTTGAAGACTCATAAGAAGAATTATCCTGTGCATGATTCCGAGCTAGCAGCCATTGTTCACGCCTTGAAGATTTGGCGTCATTATTTGTATGGGGTACATTGTGAGGTTTTCACTTATCACCGTAGTTTGCAGTATCTTCTGAAGCAGAAGGACTTGAATTTGCGTCGAAGGATATGGTTGGAGCTTCTCAAGGATTATGATCTCATTATTCTATATCATCCGGGGAAGGCCAATGTAGTGGTCGATGCCCTGAGTCGCAGAGCAGAGAGTTTGGGGAGTCTAGTCTACCTTCCAGCAGCAGAGCGGCCTTTAGCACCTGATGTTCAGGCTTTAGCGGGTCAGTTGGTGAGATTGGATTTGTCAAAGCCTCCACGGGAATTGGCTTGCGTAACCTCTAGGTCTTCTCTTTATGAGCAGATTAGAGCACGCCAGTATGATGACCAAGACTTGCTAGTTCTTCAGGATAGGGTCCGTCGAGGTGATGCCAGGGATGTGACTATTGGTAATGATGGGGTCATGAGGATGCAAGGCCGTATTTGCGTGCCAAATATGGATGGGCTTCGAGAGTTGATTTTAGCAGAGGCTCATTGCTCGCAGTATTCCATTCATCTGGGTGCCACGAAGATGTACCAGGATCTAAGACAGTATTATTAGTGGAGGGGGATGAAAAAGGATATTGTTGAATTTGTGGCTCGGTGTCTCAACTGCCAGCAGGTCAAGTATGAGCACCAGAGGCCATGTGGATTACTTCAGAGGTTAGATATTCCATAGTGGAAGTGGGAGCGGATCACCATGGACTTTATAGTCAGGTTCCCACGGACTTCGAGGAGGTTTGATGCTATATGGGTCAATGTGGATCGGCTGACCAAGTCCGCGCACTTCATTCGTGTTGGTACTACTTATTCTTCAGAGCGGTTAGCTGAGATTTACATCAGGGAGATTGTCCTATTGCACGGGGTTCCAGTTTCTATCATTTCTGACAGAGGTACTCAGTTCACATCTCAGTGTTGCAAAGTCATGCAGAGAGAGTTAGGTACTCAGGTTGAGTTGAGCATAGCATTTCATCCTCAGACCGATGGGCAGTCAAAGCGTACTATTCAGATTTTGGAGGACATGTTGCGTGCTTGTGTCATTGATTTTGGGGGTTCATGGGACCAGTTTCTTCCACTCGTGGAGTTCGCATATAATAATAGCTATCAGTCCAGTATCCAGATGGCTCCGTAAGAGGCTTTGTATGGTAGGAGGTGTAGATCTCCGGTGGGTTGGTTTGAGCTGGGCGAGGCTAGATTATTGGGCACAGACTTGGTTCAGGATGCGTTGGATAAGGTGAAGTTTATTCAGGAGCGACTTCGCACGGCGCAGTCTAGGCAGAAGATTTATGCGGACCGGAAGGTCCCGAATGTGTCTTTCATGGAGGGAGAGAAGGTACTACTGAATGTGTCACCCATGAAGGGTGTTATGAGGTTCAGGAAGAGGGGAAAGCTGAGTCCCCGGTTCATTGGGCCTTTTGAGGTGCTTCAGAAGATTGGGGAGGTGGATTATAGACTTGATTTGCCACCTAGCCTATCGGGTGTTCATCCGGTATTTCATGTTTCGATTCTTCGGAAGTATATTGGTGACCCATCTCATGTTTTGGACTTCAGCACAGTTCAGCTCGAGGGTGATATGTCATATGAGGTAGAGCCGGTGGCTATTTTAGGTCGTCATGTTAGGAAGTTGAGGTTTAAGGATATAGCTTTGTGAAAGTGCAGTGGAGAGGGAAGCCAATGGAGGAGGCTACTTGGGAGACCGAGCGGAGATGCAGATCAGATATCCTCACTTGAATGAGACTCCATGTATGTTTCTAGACCCGTTCGAGGATGAATGTTTATTTAAGAGAGGGAGTATGTAACGACCCGGCCAGTCGTTCCGTAGAATTTGCACTGTTATTCTTGTTTCTGCCTTGTTATGCTTTGTTTAGTTTTTTATGATGTGTTGAAGTCGGTTGGTTCGGGTTCGACTGGTTGTAGTGAGGATTGAGACACTTAGTCTCTTAAAGTAGCCTTAGAGTTGGAAAGGTCAACTGGGAGTTGACTTCTTGGTAAATGACCTTGAAATATGGATATTATGGCTCGGATAGCGTCGTTGGGTGATTTGGGACTTAGGAGTGCGTTCGGAATGTAGTTTTGAGGTCCGGTGTAGAATAAGGCTTGAATTGGAAAAAGTTAGTTTTTGGCGATTTCCGGTCGGCAATGGAAAATAGGATATTGGGGTCTGAATGGAATTCCGGAAGTCAGAACAGGTTGGTAATGTGATTTTGGATATGTGCGCAAAATTGCAGATCAATCGGAGGTGTTTTGGATGATTTCGGCATCTTTGGTGAAATTTAGAAATTTCAAAGTTCATAGGGGAATTTGATACGATTTTGGTGTTTTGAGGGCTCGACTAAGTTTGAATGAGGTATTAGGGTTGGTTGGTAGGTTTGGTTGATGTCCCAAGGGGCCTCGGGTATGTTTCATGTGTTTAGCAGACCTAATTCGGAAGTTGGAAGCTGCAGATTTTCTGGTGTTTTTGGCTCTTGTTTACTCTTACGCAATCACGTAGGGGTTCATGCGATCGCGTATGGGTTCCTTCGATCGCGTAGGCTTAGCTAAGTGGGGGTCAAGATTTTTTATTCGCGATCGCATTGAAAGCTTCACGTTTACGTTCGTGTGGAAGGTTATGCCTCGCGATTGCATGGTCAGGGTCGCGATCGCATAAGGTCTTGAGCTTGGTAGGAGCTGGGGAAGATGTTCTTCGCGATCGCGTGGTTGTGGCTGCGATCGCCCTGGTCAGTGAGGTGAAGGTTTGCGATCGCGTAGAAGGTTCCACGATCGCGTAGAGTTATTGAGGGGCTGACTTATTATGTGCTTCGCGATCGCGTGGAAGGTGTCGCGATCGCGATGAAGAAAATAACTGGGCAGAAGGCTTAAGTTTCAAAAAATGAGGGTTTTAGGCCATAACTCAAAATACCATTAGAGAGCTCGGGAGAAGGAGGATTTGGAAGATATTTTCAGTGGGATTCTTGTGGTAAGTATTCTTCAATCACTTTTTGATTAATGTCATGAATTAGTCTTGATTATTATCATGTAAATTGAGGAATCAAAGTGAAAATTGGGGGGAAATGGGAGGACAATTTGGGAATATCTTTTGATGATTTGAATGGGTATTTGAGGTCAAATTTTGGTAAATTTGATATGGGTAGACTCGTGAGGGTATGAGGATTCTAGTTTTGTGATTTTTATCGAATTTCGAGACGTGGGTCCAGGGGCCGGGTTTGGTCAATTTCGGGAATTGTGCCTAATTTTGATAGTTTTTGATTGGGTTTCATTTCCCCTAGCATATTTTAATGTTATGAATCTGATTTTGATAGACTCGGAGCATTTGGGGGCCGATTCGAGGGGCAAGAGTATTGCGGAGTAGCTTTTCGGGCTGGTTTGAGGTAAGTAATGATTTTAAATCTTGTCCTGAGGGTATGAAACCCCGGACTTAGCATATTTTCATTGTTTTGGAGTGACGCACACACTGGATGACGAGTGTACGACGTGAACTGATTTGGGGATATGGACTTGGTCCTCCCGAGGAAACTATTGAGTTGCGTAACTGCTTTTAAATCGCCTAATAAATCATATTTTTATGTTCTTGATATAATTGGGTTGTAAGCCACGTTTAGGGCCTCGTGCCAATCTATTTAAACCCATTGGGGTTGTTTTCTAATATTCCTCACTATGGAAATTATGATTTTACACTCATTCATTCATGTGGGACTGTTTTTGATACTCAGACTTGTTGATATTATTCATGATATAAAATACTATTTTGGGTCGAGAACCCCGTTTATTTGTGGCCCGAGTGGCATTTTGAGTGTTTCTGACTGAGTGAGGCTGAGAGCCAATATTGTGAGGATATTTTTGGATCAGGTTGCACGCCGCAGCATGTTACATTGTTATGATATGTGAGAGGCCGCGTGCCAAAGTGATTGATGCCATGATTTGGATGTTTATAGCGCTTGGGTTATAGGAGCCCCTTCGGAGACTGTACACCCCCAGTGAGCGCAGGTACCTACTGAGTGCGAGTGCCGAGTGACGAGTTATTAGGAGGCATGAGTGACTGTGAGGTTGCCCGAAGGACTGATGCTGAGTGATTGTGAGGTATGCTGAGTGAATGATTTCGAGTGATGATTTGCCCGAGGGGTAGTTTATGACATTTGTTTTACACGAGTAATCATTTATGATTCATTTCATCCTTTAACTAATACTTTTGAGTATTTTACTGAAATCATTTGGAATCACACTTGTTCAAAGGATTTTACTAAAACTGATTTTTAAGGCATATTTGACTAAAAATTTACATTGTCGGAAATCAATGTTTTACCCATTGTGATTTGGTGATTTGCTCCTGTGTGTTTTCTTACTGTTCAGACTTGATTTAGTTTCATTACTACTGAGTTGGCGTACTCATCATTACTCCCTACACCTCTGTGTGCGGATTCAGGTGCTGGTACCGAGCGTTAGCCGTCTTATTTCTGTGCGAAGCTAGAGTTGGGATATTGAGGTAGTTGTCCAGCATCCACAGCATCTCCATTTCCCTTTCTTATTTTGTACTTAGTTCTTCGTTCCAAGATTTATATTATGACAGTACTATCCGTGATAGCATTCTTAGATGCTTATGACCTGTTGGATCCAGATTTTTGGAATGGCCGTAGACTGTTTAGCTTGTTTTGTTTTGCGTAAAGATTAAAAAATGTATATACTTTTATGAAATGTTGAAAAATGAATTGAGAATTTGAAAAAAATTGTAGATTTGTGATTGTTGGCTAGCCTAGTTTCACGATAGGCGCCATCGCGGCCGGTTAGGATTTGGGGTCGTGACATCCAACCATTAATCAAGCTTATGCAATGGTAGTTCAATATGAAAGTCGTAGGATGATGACTGGGAACAGTTTTGGAATTCCTAATCATAATGAACCTACTTCTATGTTCACAACTCAGGCTAGACCCAAGTTGGAGTGTGATTTCTGTAAGATGAAGGGGCACACTAGAGATGGTTGCTATAAACTCATGGAATGTGACTATTGCCACAAAACAGGACACTTGAAGGAGAATTTTTATAAGATAGTTGGTTATCCCACAATTTTAAGTCTAAGAGGAAAGTGAACACTATTAAATTACAGGGCAGCAACACACAAAATATTGAGCACAAAACTACAGGGCAACCACAGATTTTCACTCATGAGCAGTATGCACAAATTTTACAACTGTTGAACAATTCCTCTCTTGGAGAAATAACTAATCAGAATGTAGCAGCAATGGCAGGTAACCTTTTCTATTGCAATGTTGGCATTCCTAAATGGATTGTTGACACAGGTGCTACAAATCATATGATAGGGGATAAAAACTTATTGGATAATAGGATATCAGTAGGTAATGGAGGTCAGGTACAAATGCCTACAGGAGACTCGGCTAAGGTCACACATGTTGGGGATTGCCAGTTAAAAGGAGGTGACACTATCAAGAATGTTCTTTGTGTACCTTCATTTAAGTACAATCTTTTGTCTGTGTCAAAGGTGACAAACGACCTGAACTGCTTTGCCTCTTTCTTTCCCGCATTCTTTGTCTTTCAGGATCTCTTATCTAGGAATGTAAGGGAGATTGGTAGAGAAGAGGATGGTCTGTACATGCGTTTTGCAACTAAACAAGAGAAATGGAGGACTTATCAAGCATTCACAGTAGTAATAAAGGAAGCTGGGGGCATTTGGCATAAAAGGGTAGGGCATGTGCCTATGCAAGTCATCAGAAGAATGTCTACTTTCAGTAGATATGAAGTTTTACCTAAGTGTGAAATTTGTCCTTTAGCAAGGCAAACTAGAGTACCTTTTTTCAATTAGCCATAGTAAAAGTGTAAGTAGTTTTCAATTGATTCACATGGATGTATGGGGACCCTATAAGACAGCTACTGAATGAAGTTCTTTCTTACCTTAGTTGATGACTATACAAGATGGACTTGGGTATTTCTTATGAGACTTAAATCTAATGTGATTCTTGGGCTCAAGAATTTTATTACTATGGTTCAGACTAAATTTGGCAAAGTAATTAAAATGTTTCGTTCGGACAATGGTAGTGAATTCTTTAACTCAACTTGAAGATATCTTTTTCAGCAGTATGGCATCTTGCATCAAAGTTCTTGTCCCTACACCCCACAATAAAATAGGGTGGTTGAAAGAAGACATAGACACATCTTGGAGACAACCCGAGCAATCGAATTTCAAGGCCATCTACCTACCAAATTCTGGGGAGAGTGTATTGAGTCAGTTATCTACATAATCAACAGGATTCCTTCTACTGTTCTTGGTACCGATCACCCTTTGAATTACTATACAAGAGGCAGCCCTCTCTCTCTCACATGCGAGTCATTGGTTGTCTTTGCTTTGCCTCGACTCTACCTAAGTGTGATAAATTTCAGCCACGAGCAGTCCAGTGAGTTCTACTTGGGTATGGTGTAAATCAAAAGGGATATAGACTGCTGAACATTGAGCACAACACTATCCTGAAGTCACTGGACTTCAGCAGAGATTTGATTTTTTATGAAGATGCCTTTCCTTTCCACAATCCTGAAGTTGCTGCTGAAAACCTGACCTTCAATACTGCCAGTCCAGCCAGTTTGGGAGATCCTTTCTTACCTTGTTCTGCTTCTTCAAATGCATCTGCACCTATGGTGAACACTCCTCATGTGCCTTGTCATGCCCCTTATCCTGAGTCTGTGTCTTTGACAGACACTACATCTATGTCTTCTCTAGAGGAAGTTTTGCATGTTCATGACTCAACTGGACCCATTGCACCACAAGATATTGTCAGGAAATCCACTCGAGTATTTAAGCCTCCCATATGGCTTAGTGACTATGTGATACCAGACAAGAAAGGGAAGTCCAACAACTGCATATATCCTTTGTCTGATGTTATTGGATATGATCACCTCTCCAATAAGTACCAGAGTTATCTTTCTCACTTTTCCAATGATATTGAACCAACCACTTTTCATGAGGCAGCAAAAGACAAACGTTGGATTAAGGCTATGCAGGCTGAAATCAAGGCCTTGGAAGACAACAATACCTGGGAGTTGGTTACTTTGCCACCAGGTAAGAAACCTATAGGATGCAAATGGGTTTATAAGATCAAGTATAAGACTTCTGGAGAAGTGGAGAGGTTCAAGGCAAGGCTTGTAGCTAAAGGTTTCAATCATAAGGAAGGACTAGATTACGAGGAGACATTCTCTCCTATAGTTAAAATGGTGATTGTTCGAAGTGCTCTCCTTAACTTCCTCTAGGCATTAGATCGTTCATCAAATGGATGTGTACAACGCTTTCTTAAAAGGTGGCCTCACTGAGGAGGTCTATATGCGTCTGCCACAAGGTTTCAGTAAACCTGGAGATACATCATTGGTGTGCAGATTACACAAATCACTCTATGGTCTTAAACAAGCTTCCCATCAATGGAATCTTAAATTGACTTCAGCTCTCATTGCCTCTAGTTTTCATCAAAGTCATCAAGACTATTCTTTATTCACCAAACGATTGCATGGTCACATTTTGGTAGTTCTAGTGAATGTCGATGACCTGCTCATCACTGGTGATGACATGTCCTTGATCTAGGCTACTAAGTATAATTTGCAGCAGAATTTCAAAATAAAAGACTTAGGGGAGCTCAAGTATTTCTTGGGTATTGAGTTTACTAGGAGTGCTGAAGGGATTTTGATGCATCAGAGGAAGTATTCACTTGCGCTATTTGTTGACTTGGGTTTGTCTGGTGCTAAACCTACAACTTCTCCTATGGAACCTCATATGAAGTTGACAAGCAGTGAATTTGATAGTCATGTTGGCCTTGTTGTTGATCTACTTCTTGATGATCCTGGACCTTATCAAAGGCTTCTAGGCAGCTTTATCTTGTTGTTACTAGGCCAAACATTTCGTTTGCCGTCCAATGTCTTAGCCAGTTTATGCACAAACCAAAAGTGTCCCGCATGGATGTTGCTTTACGTGTAGTCCGGTACATTAAACATTGTCCTGGGTTGGGCATTTTGCTTAAGTCTCATTGTTCTGAGGCTTTGTCAGCCTTTTGTGATGCGGTTTGGGTTGCTTTCCCCAATTCTCAGAAGTCTGTCACAGGATACATTGTTAAGTTTGGTGATTCCATCGTCTCTTGGAAATCCAAGAAGTAATCTACTATCTCTCGAAGCTGTGTTGAGGCTGAGTATCTAAGCCTAGCCTCTACTGTTGCTGAAGTGGTGTGGCTCGTTGGCTTATTCATGGAGTTAGGTGTTTCTTACCATTCATTTGTTCCTTTCTATTGTGATACCAAATCTGCTATTCAAATAGATGCCAACCCTGTATTCCATGAGCGCACCAAACATATCGACATTGATTGCCGCTTTATCCACGAGAAGATTCAGCAATGTCTCATCCACTGATCAGCAACCAGATTTGCTTACCAAAGGACTTGGTCGGGCTTAGCATGATTACCTTGTCTCCAAGCTGGGAATGAAGAACATCTTCATACCTCCTAGCTTGGGGGGGGGGAGGCGGGGGGGAGGGTGTAAAGGATAGTATTGGATAGTTAAGTTAATCATAGTTAGTCACTTAGAGTTAGATGTACAACTGTCAATTAGTTGTATCAGTTAGTGGAGCAACTGTATATATACGTATATCAGTATAGTTTGTTAATCAATGAAACAGTAAAAATTTCTCAATCGTTCCTTTCTTCTTCTCATCTCACATTCTACAGTTTACAGATTCAACATATATAAATTAAACTCAAATCTAATACATCGTACAGTCTTATAATATGCCTATACCATGTCGAAAGAATCTTGCACTTTTTTTTTTCTTGCAGAATTCATAATGTAATATACTCTTTATGTCATTTTTTTTTTTTTTTGCTGATCAACGATATTTACAATATCGAGTATTTCTATCATATTTTATTCTATTTTGAGTTATGGATATCTACTAATTTTGATAACCACTCATAAATTTAGATAGATTTTGTACCAACTAAAGTTGTAATAACGGTGGCATGTCGAAGTGTTAGATCACGCATGTCATTTTATTCCATACAACGTGCAAAACAAAAACAAAATCTACCCCCTCCCCCATTTAATATAATGCGACGTACTTCCATACAAGTGCTGCATATATGATATATGTCATCATCAGATTGTGACTAAGATAATAGTAATATCATATAGCACATTGTAACCCGTAACAATAAAGGAAGAATCGTATTTGTATATAATTGATGGTTTAGGGTTTGACATAAAGCATCTTAATTCTTGAACATCAGACAGGTCTACACCAGTTCGCAGCAAGATAATTTTGCCAGTAATAAATGCTATGAGTGAAAATTTCTGGTGAAACGGGGTATGTACAGACTATCGATTATTGACTACCTCCAATCTTTCCCCATTTTCTCATAATAGGGCAATTTTTGCCATAATGAAGCTTCAACCCTCCCCTATTTTTGCCCCCAAAATGGGGGATGAATAGTATTTCCCCAAATATGGGGCACACTATTCATCTCCTTCATTACTATTCATGCATATTTTATTATTATTTTATTATTTAACTCTTTTAATTTATCTCTTTATATATACCTAATTATGTTTATGTTATATCTGTATAATATTAATTTTACATATTAACTTTGGCGTATAATTTTGATAAATTAATTTTCGTGCATTTATTATTTTTATGTAAAATTATAAGTTAATTTTATTATAAGTTATAATTGTACAAAAAATATATAATCATCTAAAAAAATGAATGGTGCAAATATAAAATATTAGATGTTGCTAAAATTGAAAGGCGCGAATATAAAATATTAGATGTTGCTAAAAGTGAAAATTAAAAATTAAAAATTGAAAATACATTAGGATCGAAACCTGGGTTTGATAGAGTATTTCTGTGAGCTTCCCAACTCCATCTATTTCCCTAGACCGAACATGTTGGGATCAAACTGGATTTGTTGTTGTTGTCATTAAAATTGAAAATACATAAAAATTGAAACGATGGTAAATAACATAATAACTTAGTAGGGAGGTATGTCATTTTCATATACACAAAAATTATTATAGTATTGAGTGAATGGGGCCGAGGATTGTTGTGGTTGTGAGTGTGGATATTGTTGACTTCTTTTATACATTATTCGTTGTTGTTCTTGTTACATAAATTCGCGACGCATCGGGTCGACAATAGAATCCACATCCATCATTAAAACTTTATTTTCTTATTTCATTTCTTTTATTCTTAGTTTTTCTTTTTGAACAGCCAAAACTTATTTTTTTGCCTCGGTTGCATTACTCTTCGCCTCAACCATCCGATTATTTTCTGATTGGATTGTCTTCATATAATCTTCTTCAATTTTTCTCTTCGTTTTTGCTTTCTTCACCCCACTAGGCCGTTGTGATGATGTGGAATCACCTGCAACATCCTCATTTGAATTTAGTGAAAATGATGATAAGTTAGGAGATGATAGATAGGGTGAATCAGGGGTAGGATTCTCAAAGTCGGATGATATATTAACATAGCCTTGCTTTCTTGGGTTTTTCCTTCCAAAATCGTCATCATTAAACTTCTCAAACTCCTTCATTATAGAACACACGTGATCAAATTTAAAGCCCTTTTTGAAGTTCAGATCTTGCATAAGTAAAGTTTTTGCTTGTGCAAATTGCAATATTTAAAAAAACATTAAGTATATATAGACATACAAATAAAATATAAGTAACTACAAAATAAATACTCACAATATCCTGCTCAGAAGCACCATTAGGACGCAAATTTTTTACTTGACATAAACATCCGTTTAATTTTCTTACTGCCTTCTCAATCATTTGCATTCGGTGTTGCAGCGATTTCTTGGTACGACTCTCCCAAAAATCTTCCTTTGTATTGTTGAATGCATCCACGACTCGACCCCAAAATTGATCTCTGGATTGATTGACGCCCGTCATCATCAAATTAATCGTCATTATCATCCTCATCATCACCTTTAATTTTCGATAATGAAAATGATATAGAAATGTTCAAGCAAGCAATTCAGATGAATAATTATGTGTTGTAGTGTTTGCAAGAAAATCGAAATAATGATCCTATCAGAGTTGGCTCCATTCCAGGTCATTTGGTAATCAATCGAGATCGTGAAGGTGTTGATAATAATTTATTTCTAGATTATTTTTCAGATAATCCCTGATTTAATGATCGCCAGTTTCTTCGTAGATATCGGCCATCCCATAATTTGTTCTCCGAATAGTTGATGAAGTTAAATGTCATGATATGTACTTTGTACAACGCGTTGATGCTATGAGTAGATTTGGATTATCTACTCTACAAAAAATTACAGTCGTGTTTAGTTTGATGGCATACGATTTGCCAGCGGATGCCACTGATGAATATGTGAAAATTGGAGAATCGGCTGCAATTGAGAGCCTGAAGAGATTTTGTTGAGCTGTCGTAGAGGTTTTTGGCGAGCAGTATTTGAGATCACCAACACATAACGATGTTGCAAGGCTTCTGCACATCGATGAACATCGTAGCTTTCCAGGAATGCTAGGCAGTCTAGACTGCATGCATTGAAAATGAAAAAATTATCCAACAACATGGGCTGGGCAATATGCAGGTCTTAGTGGATCCCCAACAATTTTTTTTGAAGTTGTGGATGATTATGACCTTTGGATATGGCATGCATATTTTGGTATGCCCGGCACCAGTAATGACTTTGTTTTTCGATCTTGCTGCAAATACTGCTCCTCCCGCCCATTATGTTCTTCAAGGACAAGAATATAATATGGGTTATTATTTAGCTGGCGGCATATATCCAAAATGGTCAAACCATGTGCAAACTATTCGTGAGCCACGTTTGGGAAAGAAGAAATATTTTGCGATGAAACAAGTATCATGTCGAAAACATGTTGAACGTGCATTCAGAGTTTTGCAACAACGTTTTACAATTGTTGCAGTATAATGACTACATGTATTATATTGCATAACATGATAATCGAGAATGAGCGTGATCTTAATGCACCAATTCAAGATGATTTGGAAGGTCCACCTCCAACAGTAGAAATGGCAATAGATGAAAATCAACGATTTCAAGAACTTTTAGCTCGACATAGAAGAATTAAGATGCTCATTTTGCACTTCGTAATTCATTAATAGATCATTTATGGGAGAATACTAGAGGTTGAAGTTGAAAAGTTATATAGTATTTCTAATGAATTTTATCGTTATGTAATATGTATTTAATTAATCTTGTATCACAATGATTTCACTTTTATTTGAATTATTACTTAATCTATAATAATTGCTTACAAATTATATTATTTAAAATTTTATGGAATTGTTTTAATGGAAATTACAAATTAATGAAAATAAAAGATGGAATTTGTTTAATGGAACTTAAAAATAAAAATTGAAATGAAAGACAATAATATAATATAGAAGAGAGAAAAGAATATAAAAAAGAATATTCTCTTTTGGGGAGGAAAAATGAGGGAATGGTTGGAGTAAGTTATCCCCAAAATAGGAAAATCCTCCTCAAAATAGGGGTAAAGGTTGGAGATGTCTTTAATAGCTATGTTCTTTAATTCTTTTGATTGTTAACTAGTGGTGATGATCAATGACACGCATTAGGCCAAAATATATAGTATCAACTTTAATTTTTCTTCTCAACTTGTATCATTATCGTCCATTGTGACTGATTATGCCAAATTTTATTTTATCTGCTCCGGTATAATTAATGCCAAACTTATACTCGATTTATACTTTGGTTCGACATTAAATCGAACGTTTATTTTTAACTATATCCCCCATGATCTCATAATTTTGACACGTTCTCACCCGCCAAAAACAAGATATATTTCCACTAACATAAGATATATTTCCAGTAGTTTAAAATCAAATACTTCCCCACTTGTTGAAATATATCGAGTGTGTTATTATTATTGTTGCCGTTTAAATCAACACTTACACTGCCTATACTATAAAATTTCTATACAAATATAATGACTTATTATGAGTAAACTTTTAAAATGATCAATTACTTAAAGACATACTAAGCTACAAGTCTAGAACATAAAATTAAGACATGGACCTTGTGATTAGTTTAGCAATTGGTTATCTTATATTTTTATTGGAAAGTAGGATTTCAGGAACAAAAGAGATCAAATTGCCAATAATGTCTTCAACGGACCTGTCACAGTACGTGGACGAATATTTAGCACGTTACGTTTAGAAATCTTTTAGATGTTCTCCAAAAACACAAAAAGGAGGATATTTGGTTCAGCAAATAAACGTAGGTCAAAAAAATTTCGAAGCTTTCTATAGTATACCAACCTTTATTCCAGCCATATCAACTTTTCTCTGAGAACCACTACAACCTAATTCACAAGTCAACCAACTCACGAAGGAAGTATCTGAAAACGAGCTATCAGTTCGACCTAAAGAAGCTATGAACAAAGGTGTAGAAATCAACACTCTATCAACCAACACAAACAAGGTAAGCTTATGTGACACACTCTTCCCTCCTCCTCCAATCAACCCCACATTAGACAGGGGTGGAGCTAACCCACTAAGTACGGGTTCGGCCGAACCCAGTCGCTTTGGTTCAATCCGTGTATTTATCTTTAAAAAATCGATCGAATATGTACAAATTATTAATTTAGAACCCAGTAGCTTGAAAGGATTAGAACCCCGAACCTATAAATTTCAAATCCTGGCTCCGCCTCTGACCCTAGAAACAGAATTCTTGAACAAACTAACCCTAGATGAAGTAAACTCCAACACATCTAAACATCTCTTTTTCATGCCTATATCCACAAATGACAAACTAAGGCTATGCCGTCCTTGGGAACAAGCCATTATTATCAAACTCCTAGGGAAAAAAATGTCATACACAAATCTTAAGACTAAATTAAACTCACTCTGGCAATTTGACGAAACCCTACAATTAATAGATCTAGGTTATGATTTCTATCTCATCAAATTTCAAAAAATAGAAAACTATAACAAAATATACCAAAATGGACTTTGGTTCATAGGGTCTCAATACCTCTCCATACGTCAATGGGAACCCAAATTCAAACCAGCACTATCACACACAAATTATATAAATGTGTGGATCCGCCTACAGGAACTACCCACTAAATACTATGACTTACAAATCCTAAAACAAAATAGCAGATTTCATTGGCACACTCATAAAAATAGACACATGCACAGTACACACATCAAGAGGCCTCTACGCCAGACTTTGCATTTTAGAACCACTAGGTAAAACCCTTCCATCTGAAATATGTTAGGGACTCACACCCAATTAATCCACTATGCAAATTCTTCTATTATATGTACAAAATGCGGATGTCTAGGGCATAACCTTCATTGTTGTCCAACCTTTACAACCCCTTCGACTTCGAATCAATCACAAGATTATTCAAATACAACCACCAGTGAAGATGATCAACAAACACAATGGAAAACTGTCACCTATACTAAAAACAAGACTAACAACAAAATGAAAGACAACCAATTACCCCAAACCATGTTCAAAAGTCAAAACAACAAAAATTCCCCAATACCATCATCAAAGACACAGTGGACCCAAATGGGCCCCATGACACTAAAAAACAAGCCAATAACCTCAACCTACAAGATCAATCTAACCTATCAAAGGAAAACCCTACACTTGACCCACCCAATACAAAAGCTAAACCTATCCAAACCCACCCAATACCGCCTATAACACAATCATGCAACCCTAACCTAAACTACTCCAAATCATCATCATCTCACATTCATTTCCCAATACCAACGCCCTCTAATAACCTAGGAGAATCAAATCATTACTTCAAGTCACCCCATGCACCCCCTTATTCGCAAAGCTATGTCCAAACGCATACCTCCAAAACAAAATAACAACAAGAAACAATAAAAATTAGAAAATCATTATGAGTCTACTACCCTAAGTCTGACCACAAACATGCACTTGCATGAACAATACACGCTAAACGCAAATATGAGAAGTGAATCAATGATGCCCATGCAAACAATTAACACTACCATACCTCCTATTTCCCAAAACACCAATATTGGTTCCCACACTGCACCTCAATTGCCACACTCCACTGCCTCACCGTCATCCCTACCTAAAGAATCCCCACCCAATACTTCGTCCACAGATCCTACAATACCAAAAACACACAGTAATCCATTGCATGAAATTTACACTAGCTCATCAACCAATAACAATGGCATACCCCCTCAATCAACCGATAAAATCACACACACTACATCCCCAAAGACTCCTTCAAATACCACCCCCTCAAAAGTTAACACTGCCTCAACTCAAATCTCCAAATTGTCTGCCAATACCTCACTAAGATCCCCCAATGTATCGAACACAAAGCCACATGAGTCACCACCATCAACAAAGACACAAGAGACATATAAACAATGCCCACATCAACCACTACCACCACCTTCCCCCGCCTCACATAATAATTCACCACCAACCTTCCCATGCACAACAATGGACTCCATTTGTCACGACCCAAAGCCCACTAACGGTCGTGATGGCGCCGGACACCATTGTTAGGCAAGTTAACACCAAGAAATTAATCAAATCTCATTTTTGTATTTTTGAAATCATTTCTTTTTCTTGCATTTAACAATAAATAATGAACTTCAGTGAGTAAATGATGATGTCTTTAGCACATTTAAATATGAATAATCCCATAGTCATCCCAGAACTCGGTGTCACAAGTGCATGAGCAATTTCTAGGAATTTAAAATGTAATACAATAACTATCTAGAATACAAATTGGACAAAAAAGAACATACAATACTTTGAAGGGGACTCTGTTGGTTGTGGGTCGTCTCGAGAGATGCAGCTCACCTAAGTCTCCGTATCAACCATGCCGCTGCGCCCAGCGAAGCCACTAGACATACATGTGCATGTGCAACAAAAATGCACATCAAGTGAAGTATGAGTACGAAAACAACGCGTACCTAGTAAGTATCCAGTCTAACTTCAAAGAAGTAGTGACGAGAGGTTGACTTCGACACTTACTAGTGGTCCAATAATGTAATACCAATAATGTGAAAATCATGAATTTTATAAGGTGACTGTAAACTCAATAATCATGAAGCAAGTAAACCTTTCTTTTGTTAATATAAATTTTCAAACTTATTTCCATCCTTTTAACAATTTACACCCCCGACCAATGAGGCCACATCAATTATCAGTAATTCCAAAACCAATCAAGCAAGTCATGCGCAAGTTATGATGAGGTCGTATGACCCGATCCAACATAATATTTAAATTGTGCACTGCCAGATGGTCGAATGGAGCGAACAATAGATGCATTTATTTAATCTATCGAGGCGTTCCGCCTGTTCCACAAAAGATAGACACATTCAAACAACCAAATCAAGGATTTATTTAGGTTTGATGTTCAAAGAAATATATATTCTCATTAACGGTCAAGTGACCCGTCAAAAACCCAAGTAGGTGAAGTTTAACCTTTTGAAGTTCCTTTATCAAGTTCCAATATGTTTTAAACGGTTAATATAACAAGTAGGATGCAAGCATCGCAAATATAACATGATTTGGGTCCTAGACTACCCGGACATAAGCATAATAGTAGCTATACACGGACTCTTGTCACCTCGTGCGTACATAGTCCCCCACAAATAGAAGCACATATTGACTTTTTTCACCTATGGGGCGAATTCCTCTTACAAGGTTAGAAATGAGACTTACCTCGCTCCGAAGTTCCATATTCGACTCCCAAGCCCTTCCGATAACTCAAACTGATGCCAAATCCTCCAAGACTAGTTAATAATTGTGCAAACCCATAAATATATACTCAAATACTCATTATAACCTAATTTATAACAATTTCTATCCCCGATCGAAAAGTCGATAAAAACCACCCTCGAGCCCACGTACCCGGATTCCAAAAAATTTCGAGAATAAAGATTACCCATAACATTACGAACTCAAATATATAGTTTACTCTCAATTTCATGCCCAAATTCGTGGTAACAAATCCAAAATTAAAAACTCTAGGCTTCTACCAAAAACCCACAATTTTCAGTAATTTCCATGTTCAAACCCATATATACTCATGTATTTAACTCAAAATTGTGAAGAACGCACTTACCCCATTACTATTGATGAAGATGGCACTTCAATGTGCTCCAAAATAGACTCCCATGGGCGAAATGAAATTAGATAGAGCCAAACCCTCGCTTTAAAGAAGACACTACGCAACCCCGATTTTTGCACCTGCGGTCACTTGACCGCTTCTGCGCTTCCGCAGGTGCGGCCCAACTACCGCTTCTGCGGTCTTCCACCAAATCACTCAACCCTGCATCTGCGGCTCCCATTCGCTTCTGCGCCTACGCTTCTACGACTCCCCGCGCGCAGGGGAGGTCCTTCTTTTGCGGGTCTCGACCGCACCTGTGGTCCACGCCTCCCCCAACAAAATCTACTTCTGCGAGTCCATTCCCGCTCCTACGGGCTCGCACCTGCAGCCCTCTTCACGCATGTGGGATCACACCAGATGCTCAGCTGCTTCAACCCTTCCTCAAATTCCATTTTCAATCCGTTAACGCCCTCAGGACCCCGTCCAATCACACCAACCAGTTCCAAAACATAATGCGGACCTACTCGAGCCCTCAAATCACATCAGACAACGCTAATACCCCGAATCGCACGTCAATTCAAGCTTTATGAACTTTAGAACTTCAATCTTCCTCATTCGATGTCAACACCTATCAAATCACGCCCAATTGACCTCAAATGTTGCACACAAGTCACATTTGACATTATGTACCTACTCCAACTTCCAGAATCGGATTCCGACCCCGATATCAAATATTCCACTTCCAGACCAACTTCTTAAAAACCTTCAAATTTCTAGCTTTTGACAAACGACTCCGAAATTACCTCCAAACCTTCAAATCCACATCCAGACGCGCTCTCTTAATACAAGAATCACCATACGGAGCTATTATCATACTCGGAATCTCAAACCGACATCGATAACATTGAAATGCACCTCAACCCAAATTTATGAATTTCTTCCAAAATGCCAACTTCCAAAATAGACGCTGAAACGCTCCCGGGTCATCCAAAACTCGATCCGAACATACGTCCAAGTCCGAAATCATCATACAAATCTGTTGGAACCTTCAAATCCCGATTTCGAGGTCATTTACTCAAAAATCCAACCTTAGTCAATTCTTCTAACTTAACGCTTCCGAAATGAGAATTCACTTTCAAATCAACTCCAAAACTCCCGGAATTTAATTTCGACCATGCGTACAAGTCATAATACCTGAAGTGAAGCTGCTCATGGACTCAAACCGCCGAACGATACGCTAGAGATCAAAACGACTGGTCGGGTCATTACATTCTCTCCCACTTAAACATATGTTCCTCCTAGAACGTTTTAAGGACTACGCTGGAGTAGTCTGGACTTACTTTTTAACACCTTGTACACCTACCCGTGCTACCACAACTCAGTTGAGCATATTAGCTCGATCAAATCTGAAGATATTCTCTTTTATTTAGGCAAATAAGCCTTAGAGCCCAGTTCCGACATCCGAAATTCTCTGCCAAGCCTGCTTCCAACATACGAACACCGTATCAATCACTACACGATGTACCAGAACATGACTGCATACCTTTGCCGAATTCACACCATGCACCACATCATTCACATGCCCATAATAACACTCTCTGATCAAAATAGCAGACATTCCCCGGATCTAATGCTCACAATGCCCCCATGACATATATATATATATATATATATATATATATATATATATATGTGTGTGTGTGTGTGTGTGTGTGTGTGTGTCTTGTTCTAACTCTTGCAATACCGCCACGACGGAAGAGGTGTGTAGAAATTCATAACCAACTGCCGAGTCAACAAATCGTTGAGTCTATACTCCTGACAAGAATCATTACCTCATTCTGAACAAAATAATCGTATTTGCTCTTTAATATACTTCATATAATCCTTTCACACTGATCCTAGATCCAATAATCTCGTCTCTCCCAATACTAGTTGCTCAGGAAATAAGCCACCCCAGATATGACCAACAGTCTCACGGGAAGCCACAATGTGCTAATAAGCTACAAACTCGAACGTGATACATAAGGAAAACGAACTCTGGAAGGGACTACTCAACCCACGCAACTAATATGAACTTTCCTCAGGAAATGGGAAACAAAACACACAAAAATAGATACTGGGGGACTGTACTCAACATCACACTATTGCGGCGTGCAACCCGATCCAAACAACATACCCGTGAAGGCGTGCTACCCGATCCGCACACAAAATCTGTAAGGGAATACTTACTGAGCTAAAGTGATCATAACCACGAAATATCTTAATATCGGACGCAAGCACGCCAAGTGCATAATACTATCCCTGGGGAGACAGATAGTTCCATACGCTACACAACTCAAGCACAACTAAGGTGCGATATATGATCTGAATCTCAAGAGACATCTTGCTCACATAACACCATCGCTACGCTGAACCTCAGAACATATGAAATTTATCAAGAAGTTTCACAAATCACACAGTGTACCATATAGCATTACATGAAATAGTCGACGACGAAACGACATTCAACGTCCGAATACTCCTCCATGAGAGGCGCTATGCTGAAATGAACACATCTGGCCTGATATAGAGCCTATATTCATATTTAAATCCATTCACAGACCTCAAGCCAATTTTGATCGCACTGTACTAGGCTAATAACCTTTCAAGGGTTCATAATAAACCCATTTTTCCCATAACACACAAGAACAACCATCATAACCGGAACAAACTTCCACAGTCCACAACCAAATGAACCGAGTGCCCTCCCGGCATAAATTCTCAAATAAGAGATATTACCACATTCTTCATACTAGGTTTAAATCTTCAATCAATCGAGTGACTACAATGTCACACTAGTACAATCTTCCTGTGAGATATGCTTCCACGACCTTCCGCACAAGGTAACAAGTCTACACATCCATACCACCGGTCACACTAACGTTGTAAAGCAAATCAAGAATACATAACCAGGATGCAAGGCCTCTTCCATAAAACATCGTTCTCAGGTGACGTTGAAGACAATACAATCTTACTCTAAACATTCAAATCCCTTTCCTGCTCATTCGAGCTTGTGACATCCTTGCCAACACCGAACCGCACCCCTGATCCTCACTTTCAAATTTCATACCGCTCACTGCACCTAACATGCCAATACGCGATAGTACAAGAATTTCATCATAACTCCTGAACCACTAATAGGGTGAACACTTCATCACATAGAAACTTTTTACTTAACTTATTCCAAGAGAACCATAGAAACACACGAGTGAATTCTCATAACCGTAGAACATTCAAATCATATAGTAGTGGTCTAAACCACCATAACCCTTCCGGGATATGCCTACACACAATAGGCCAAAATACTTGGATATTTCCAAATAAAACCAATTACGCCGGTCGTCAAGCCTCGCACGTACCGCCACAAATCACATGCATAGTCTAATCATGCTAGAGGTACTGATCACTGCCACCATCATGCCAATTCAACCATGGCTAACAGACCTGACTTCTTCTAACATATCTTTAACTTGTCTTAGAAGTAATGACAACTCCATTTAACACATAACAACTCAATTCGAACCCATCCTGAGTGACCCCATTCCACGAGACCACATTGTCTCCAAACCCATGAACCGTTGCATGCCCTCCTTGCACGTACATTCACATATTCAACTGATACGCCCATTATGATAATTTCTCTACGAAACCGAATTCATTTTCTATCATTCCTCCAAATGCTACACTGCAAGCCGAATATTTCATAGAACATTCCGGGCCTCTTATCGTAATCTGTTGCAAAAGCTCGATTCTTAACCATACCGCGGGCTTGAAACTCCTAGGCATCTCATTTTCACCCTTGAATTCACTAGGACCATTGTTGAGAGTCACCCACTCAGGCTTGGTCCCGGATATAATCAACTCCAAGGATCCGCTGGCCCATGAACACCCATCTCAATGAAGCACCCGACTGAATCACTTCCCTTGTAAATCACCTCTGTACGAAGCATAAATCCTGAATCTTCCCAAAGCCCGAACATGAGTCAATAAGGCCAACTGTAGCACACCTTTATCAATTCCTTTGCTCAAACTACCACTTATGTTCTTTTCCCTTAGCTGTATTAACTCACCAATACACTGATAACCTGAAACCTTACAAGTAGATAACCATGCAATCCAATCGTAGGCGGTGGGACTCTCCCACTTAGCTTGAAGCTACTATTACACAACTCTGGAACCCACCAAGATTATTTCTTCATTGTTGACATGATCTGGCACAACAAACCCGCCAAATTCCTCGAAATCCTTCTGTTAGCACTTAATGAACACTCTGAATCTCTAGCAACATTCACATATTCGACCCCTTACTAGATAGACAGTTAAATCCTTCGCAGAAGATTTTCCAACCACACAACCGCTGACCTACTCACAATAGATAACCCGCTTGTGCAAATTACACGCTAACATCTTCCAACGTCGCTACACGGGGTACAATCACTATGACATCAATAACCCATCCTGAGCCCAATCTCATTCACCAACTGTACCATTCTGTTTACCCATTATAGACATCAACTAAATGTGTGACAATATCTTCCAATTCAAAGTTATATTTCATCCTTGTTCATGTAAAGAAACTCCTTTCTGTTGCACCCAATCTGCCGCCGAATAATAGCCAATATTTCAAGTTAAGCATGTGGACCCAATCACCGTCCAATAAAATTCCCAAATCACTCTAAACTTTTCCTCAAGGTGTGTACTTATCCTGCCACTGATCCCATATGATACGCTGCCACTCTCCCACTTTGGTCAAACTCACTCCTTTAAGCAACTACTCGACTTTCTCTTCTTACACCTAGCCTTCTAGAAATTTAACCACCGCCTGACGCTTCCCACATGTCATTCCTCATCCTTTGCTGCTCAAATGTTGCCTTAAATCAATATCTATCTCTATAGCACTTGAACCGATAGATCAGTACTAACTTCAACCCATACCGAAGATCCTCCTTCTCGAGCCGTCATCATTAGAATACCCATTCAATCCTGGACCACCGCACCCTGCGATCTCGGATAGCCGCTTCTCCAATACTATCTCACAATATCCCTCCCCAAAGGCGAATTGTAGAAAATGATAACACCAACAAACTTAACACATTCAATCAAGGACGACGACACCACGTCGCAGATGAAAATTCCACCACACTTGGAAACATTAAGCCTCGTTACTCTATCAACCCATACTTGAACATTTATAGTCTAATTGCCTTTCCTTCACCGGGAAATGAAATATCGAATCTCTGAATTGTGCTCTGAGTCTCCTTTCAAGTCATTCACTGCCCCGACACATGGGCAAGCATCCTACCATCACATCAATTACTGCGCGATAACCGTTCATGAGCATCATAGCAACCTGTGCATAGCCTCAAAGCTCTCAGAAGTACAACTACTGGGCTGAAACGACATAATATCCTTCCGCAAGGTGATGATAATAGACCAAACAACTACGCATGCACCATATATTTAGTACCATTACAATTCCTCAATTACCGATTTATAACAAGCACTTCACGTCGCATAAGATTGAATGTAAAGGAAATGAAGGAATAAGCCTCAAAGGAATCAAACCGCACGATGAGGAATCAAGAAGGGAAGTGATCCTAACAGCTCTGTAGCCTCTCGAAGATGAGACATGTCTCCATACCGATCCGCAAGACTCTACTAGACTTGCTTATGACTCGTGAGACCTAAGGGAACCTAGTGCTCTGATTCCATGTTGTCACGACCCAAAATCCATTAACGGTCGTGATGGCGTCGGACACCACTGTAAGGCAAGCCAACACCAGGAAATTAATCAAATTCTCATTTTTTGTATTTTTGAAATCATTTCTTTTCCTTGCATTTAAGAATAAATAATGAACTTCAGTGAGTAAATAATGATGTCTTTAGCACATTTAAATACTGAATAATCCCATAATCATCCCAGAACCCAGTGTCATAAGTGCTTGAGCAATTGCTAGGAATTTAAAATGTAATACAATAAGTGTCCGGAATACAAAAAATAAAATACAATACTCTGAAGGGTACTCTGCTGGCTGCGGGTCGTCTCGAGAGGTGCATCTCACCTAAGTCTCTGTATCAACTATGTCGTTGCGCCCAGCGAGGCCACTAGACATACATGTGCCTGTAAACAAAAATGTACAGCAAGTGAAGTATGAGTACGAAAACAACGTGTACCCAGTAAGTATCCAGTCTAACCTCGAAGAAGTAGTGACGAGAGGTAAACTTCGACACTTATTAGTGGTCCAAAATGAAATACAAATAATGTGAAAAATCATGGATTTTATAAGGTGACTGTAAACTCAATAATCATGAAGCAAGTAAACCTTTCTTTTGTTAATAGAAATTTTCAAACTTATTTCCATCCTTTTAACACTTTACATCCCCGGCCAATGAGGCCACATCAATTATCAGTAATTCCAAAATCAATCAAGCAAGTCATGTGCAAGTCATGTCGAGGTCGTACGGACCGATCTGACATAATATTTAAATTATGCACTGCCAGAGGGTCGAATGGCGCGAACCATAGACGCATTTATTTAATCTGCCCAGGCGTTCAGCCCGTTCCACAAAAGATAGACACATTCAAACAACCAAATCAAGGATTTATTTAGGTTTGATGTTCAAAGCAATATCAATTCTCATTAACGGTCAAGTGACCCGTTAAAAACCCAAGTAGGTGAATTTTAACCTTTTGAAGTTCCTTTATCAAGTTCCAATATGTTTTAAACGGTTAAATTAACAAGTAAGATGCAAGCATCACAAATATAACATGATTTGGATCCTAGACTACCCGGACATAAGCATAATAGTAGTTACACACAGACTCTCGTCACCTCGTGCGTACTTAGCTCCCCACAAATAGAAGCACATATTGAATTTTTTTCACCTATGGGATAAATTCCCTCTTACAATGTTAGAAAGGAGTCTTACCTCGCTCCGAAGTTCCATATTCGACCCATCAACAAGACATCACTCTTTGGCAAATGCAGGAAATCATCAACCAATTCCAATAATGGCAAGCCCAAGCGACTCACCGCCCTCCCCATCGAAATACACCCCCACAGAACAGCTTCTTGCCATGGTCTGTTCCTCTTCATCAACCAGTGATGCCCCACCCACCCCCAATATTAACACCATTGCAGCAACATGCAATCATCAACCACAATACCAACTCTCCACCTCATTCACCACACCAGGAAAATCAATACCAAGCAGAAGAAGACAACGACCTACCGGAGACCTTCATGGAATCCATGATTCTGAACGATCTCCATGTCATGAAATATAGAAAAAAAGTATCTAATTTTCATCCCCCCCCCCCCCCCACCCACCCCGAACCTCATTGAACATACGCCTAAACCCCTCCTCATTGGAAGAGAGATATGTCATGCTCATGATCCCAACTAGAGGTGGGAAAATGGGTAAAAGAAAATAATTAACCGCCCATATTATCCACTAAAAAATGGGTTGGATAATAATTTTTTTAAAAATGGGTCAAATATGGATAAGAACCATATTATCCATTTAGAAAATGGATTATCAATGGATTACCAATGGGTCTAACTTTTATATTTGTAAAGCCTCAAATTGGGGGTTCCTCAAGTTAGGGAGACTAACAATTCTCCCAAAAGTGATCATAAGCAAGAAATCATGGATAATATGGTTACCCATATTATCCGCCGGTTAACCCATTTTTTATCCGTATTAAATATGGGTTGGGTAGGATAATTTACCAATTTTTCATTACCCATTTTCGACCGAACCATATCCAGCCCGACCCGCTAGTTTTCCACTCCTAATCCCAACCCTACAAGACAACTTACTACCAACAACCCCTTACAATCCTCCTCACTTGTTAATGCACTTGGAATTATCACTAGCTCCGAAAGAGAGCTTCCCACAACATGAAGGATTAATGAAGATAATGTTATGGAATTGCCGGGGAGCTCACAATCAAGAATTCTACCAGAATCTCAAGTTTTTGCTCACATAAAACAACCTCTCTATCCTTTGCCTCACAGAAACAAGAATGGCTGATCACACTGACCTTCTCATGGAGTTCAACTACACAGATTTAATCCAAGTTGCAGCCCAGGGCCAATCAAGAGGAATTGTCCTTCTTTGGCGCGCCCATGAATTGGTTGTCAATCCAATAGCAGTTACAAGTCAATAAATCCATGCCTCTGTCCAAGTCAATGATCTAGGGGCTCAACATCCAACAATTTAAGCACACAATAAGAGAAAATAATGGAGTACTTTTGATGTATCAATTTGGAAAGTCTAACGTAGGATCACACTCTCACCCAATCCGGTATTTTGAAGAACCCCCCTCCCCCCACCCCCTCTCTTACCCTCATGCAGCTACCTTGATGTATCCCTAGCAAACTCCTTTAATCATCTCATGTATTTTCATACTTAATGATCAATGAAATCCTTCTTTTAATAATAATAATAATAATAATAATAATAATAATAATAATAATAATAATAATAATAATAATAATAATAATAATAATAATAATAATAATAATAATAATAATAATAATAATAATAATAATAATAATAATAATAATAATAATAATAATAATAATAATAATAATAATAATAATAATAATAATAATAATAATAATAATAATAATAATAATAATAAACGTAGGTCTTCGTAAACTCAAATCATATAGTTTCAAACTAAAACAAAAGTTGTTTTTCATTAAATTTAACAGAGATTTTCTTCAATGTGTAGAAAATTGTGGCGTGGATATTGCAATTTTGTATACATGGCAGCCTAATTGTGTTTTCTAGGACCGAATTTAGCCTTTTCTTCGTTTTTTGACATATTTGAGCAATTTTCCATGAAAAGTTAATTTTATTATTTTGAATCAATAAACTAAAAGTTAAATGAGCATCTGAAATTAAACCAAATCCAGGACTAAAGGCCTTGAATGGACACTTTATAATATGTGCATATTATGAAGAAAAAGAAATCTTAAGAACATATACATAAACAAAATTTGAGTGTGTGATACTAGATGCCCCATACAACAACAATAATTATACATGGTTCAAATAAATTTGGATCGATTATATAAGCTTTTATTAATCTATATTATATTAAAAGCACGAAGACCTTAGCGTAATGTCGTTCACCTTTTTTCCTGTAAAAATAAAGTTCACACTGAACAAAATAATCATTTAATTATTTTCTTAATACTTAGGAATAATCATTAAAATAATTTCCTAATATATAAAAATAATCATTGAATTACTTTCCTAATATTTAATACTTTAATTTTTCTACTATAATTCCTTTAAAAAGCTTCAAACTTATCTACTTTGATTGTGAGAATTTTTTTCCCGAAAACCTTGATGCTTATCAAACAAAACTATAAAAAAAACTTTTTGTTATAAAACAATAAGAGAAGAAGAAGAGTTTTGCGTAGAAAAGTAGAGAGAGAATTCTGATTGATTTGGAATGAATTATAATGGAATAGAATATCCCTATTTATAGGGAAAAAGTGACTTAGCCACCAAGTAACAAACCCTAAGATCTATCAAAAATATAGACATTTATCTTAAATATAATTCTATTTATAACGCTCCCCCTTAAATGTCTATTCAACAGATAGTGTATCTCGTTAAAACCTTAACTAAAATAAAATACAGTGGGAAAGAAATTCTAGTGAAGGAAAAAAAGGTACATGTATTTAGAAATACGCCTTTTTAGTATCTTAGTAACATGATTCTGTTGAAACAAAATTTAAACGAGATTTCTCAGCCTCTTGGCAATGTGAGATTTTGTAATTTTAAGGGAGTACGGTGCAATCTTTCTCAAGAATATTATACGGATTTTTTCCTACTTCGATCTGCTGTTACGTGATTATTCGCAATTGACGTATGTTAGAGGGATTGTCAAGAGAATCGGCTCAGGTATGTTAAGTTTATCCCTTCTTTCTTTTTGGCATGATCCAAATGATACAAACGAAACGAGCAAACGCACAACTCTCATAAATGAATTTATTCATAGAAGTACTAGGGGTGTATATGTTCTTGATTCCCCATGTGACATATTATTATCTTCTGTTTATGGGTCTCAGAAAAATACATAGTTGATAAAGTTTATCCAAAAGGTATATTGATCTTACTAACAAATTTCTTATGCATTTCATTCATCTATACATGTACATTGACCCACGACCAGATGGTGATATATATATATATATATACACACACATATGTATGTATGTATATATACATATGTATGTATGCATGTATGTATGTTGTACATGGGATATGAGAAAAGGTTACTGCACTATATACGCACCACCACCTGATCAGCCGGTATACGTTGATGATTTTGCCCACAGTGGCTGAGATAATATGATGGGATGCCCTCAGAGGCTTTATGATGTTATGAACGCATATGCTTATGCATGGTATGACATTTATACGCATATGTCTATGCATGGTATGACATTTATACGCATATGCATGATATTATAATATTAAATGATTCACAGAGCTATTCAAACATATATGTTGAGTTTTTTACTCCATGTTTCTCTCATGTCAATTATTTATTGATTTTCATTTCTTACATACTCGGTATATTATTTGCACCGACGTCCTTTTTGCCCGGGGACGCTGTGTTTCATGCCCGCAGGTCCCGATAGGCAGGTCGAGAGTCCTCCAAGTAGGCTATCAGCTCAGCGGAAGATGTTGGTGCGCGCCATTTGCTCTAGAGTTGCTTATTTGGTCAGTATGATTAGGACATGTATTGATTGGTATGGCAAGGCTCTGTCCCGACCTTTATGATATTTATGTACTCTTAGAGGCTTGTAGACAGATGTCATATATACGGATACTTGTATGGCCTTGTCGGCCTATGTTTTAAGTATATATAGGATCACGTTGGCCTTATAGGTCCGTATGTCACAGGTATGAGTTTCCATATCAGGTTGTGTCGTTCTATGTCGGGTATTCCTTCATGTTTACTCTAGTTATCTCATGACGCCCCTTCTGTCCCACTTACCTATGATGATGTAATAAGAAAAATTTGTTACGTTGGTACTTGATTGAGTAAGATACCGAGTGCCCGTCGCGGCCCATCGATTTGGGCTATGACACGCTATAACTCAGCAACTCTACAGGTAAATGAAGTTGAATAATATATATATTTAGTGATTTTGAAGAGAGGGAGATATTACTCATCAAATTTAAAATTAATTCTGGAAAGAATTACTCCAACAAATATGATTTTGGCAGCTTTATTAACATTGGTGTATAATATGCTAGTCTTTCATCATAAACTTTATTTTAGTCATATTAAATCATATTTTATAACTTTTTATAGCACGGATATTTATTTTAGATATATAGAATTTAATATGGTCTAGTTGTCGCTTTTTATAGGTATCATGTACCATTGGTCATATTTTGTGAGTAAATAATTAAATAATTTTACTTGATTTATGGAGCCTAGCCGGTGAAGAAAAGAAAAGGAGACGTGCCTAATTGTAGATTTTATTAATATTCATTAAACATGCCTTGAAATATAAATTTTTGTTCTTTCACGGTCAAATTTTTGAGTATTAATTATGAAGGTTCGTTAAAGAATATTAAATGTCATTTTGTTAAATTGACTCGACTTGTAAGAAGAATAATTACTAAGATTGAGAAGATAGAAATATACCCTAGCACCCTTAAGTAAATACAAAATTAAACAAATAAAATTTGATAGCTAATTATAGGGGCGACTCAATAAATTAATGGTCTAACCCAAACTATAATAAGAAGCATTAAAATTATTTCATAAAAATTAATGTACTAATGAGACAAATTCAAAAGATTCATTTTCTCATTTATGGATTAATTAAAAGAGACAAGAAAAATTGTTATTTTAAAAAAAGTAGATTGACATTGAAAAGTTAAATCATTAAAAGCATGAAAACTAAATAAAAATTAGTAGAGGAGGAAAACTCAAACTTAGAGAAGAAATTTTTATCATATATAATTTACTCATCATTCCAACAACCATAATCAAATCCAAATGAGCATATCATTTAGAACATTTTGCTAAAGATAAGCATACATACTATATTGTATATTGTAACGACCCGGTCGGTCGTTTTGAGAGTTAGCGCCCCGATTCCCTAATAACTGCTTCTCCCATGTCTATTTCTACTTTTGTGACTTGTCAGAACGTTTAGTTGTGAATTTCGGAGAGATTTTAGACACATAGTCCTTAAATGTGAATTTAAGCTTTAGAAATCGGGTCGTAGTTGGAACTGTGTGAAGACGGATCCGAAATGGAATTATGTCGACTCCGTTAACTCCGTTGGGTGATTTCGTAGTTGGGAGCGTGTTCGAATTGGGTTTTCGAGGTCTGTAATAAATTTAGGCTGGAATTGGCGAAAGTTAGAATTTCGGCGATTTCGGCCGATAGGTGAAATTTTGATATCAGACTCGGAATGGAATTCTGGAAGTGGAAGCAGGCCCATAGTGTCATTTATGACCTATGTGCAAAATTTGAGGTCATTCGGATGGGTTTTGACGTGTTTTGGCATCGGATGTGAATATCGAAAATTTCATAAGTTCTTAGGATTGAATCCATGCATAATGGATGATTTTGATGTTATGAGATATATTTTGAAGGCTCGACTAAGTTTGAATGAGGTATTAAGATTGGTTGGTAGGTTTGGTTGAGGTTCCGGGGGCCTCGTGTGTGTTTCGGATCCTCAACGGGTTAGATTTGGACTTAAGAAACATCCGATTTTTGCTGGTTCTGGTTTCCTCTTATGCGTTCGCGTGGGGTTAGTCGTGAACGCGTAGGCTTAATTGGCTCCAGGGATTTTTGTGCTACGCGTTCGCGGGTTGATGAGTGCGTTCGCGTAGGTATGGCCAGGCACCGGATCGCGAACGCGGGAGCCTGAGCGTGCCCGCGTAGTTATAAGCTGGGGTCCCAGGGGTTTGGCACTTTACCCTTCGCGTTCGCATGTCTGGGACCGCATTCGCATAGGGTTAGGAAGCTGAGGTTCGCGTCCGCAGGCCCTGGGTCGCGTTTGCATAGGTCAAATATCTGGGCACGTGTTTCTTACTCTTTGCGTTCGCGATGCTCCTTCCGCGAAAGCATAGAACACTCACCTGGGCAGAATATTAGAAACCCAATTCGAGGGTTTAAGCCATATTTCACATTTTTGAACTTGAGAGCTCGGGAAGTGCGATTTTGGGGAAGTTTTGCACCTGGACAACTTGGGTAAGTGATTTCTATTCGATTTAGACTAATTCCCATGATTATACTCCTTAATCCATCCTTTAAATTCGAAATTATGGTGGAAAAATTTGATAAACTTCCTAGGCCGAATTCTTGAGTTTTGATTTAGATTTTGACGTTCGATTTGAGTAATTCTTGTATCGTTAGACTCGTGAGTGAATGGGTGTCCGCAATTTATAATTTTTACCCGATTCCGAGACGTGGCCCCGAGGGACTTTTTGGGCAAATTTCCTAATTTCACGTATTAGCTTCAAACTTATTAGTTATTTTGATTCCTTAAAGTGATATTTACATTATGCAATCGAATTGAATAGATTTGGGCCATTCGGAGTCGGATACTCGTGGAAAGAGCGTGGTATTGAGTTGATTAGCGCAGTCGAGGTAAGTGGCTTGCCTAACTCTGTGTTGGGGACTTCCCCTTAGGTTGTTTTGATACCGTTTTGTTATATGGGCGCCGTGTATGTGAGGTGACGAGTGCGTACACGGGCTATTTTTGCTAAAACTCCATTTTTCCTTTCATGACATAAATCATTTTATCCCTTTTTAATTTTTTCATGTACTAACTAGTGTAGTTTAGATTAGTAATAAGCATGCCTACATGGTTTACTTGTGTTTCCCCTAATTGTTACTATTTGCACAATGTTTAGGTAGTTTTGTCCGTATTTGTCAGTGATTCTTCCTGAACTATTTAAATAAACTGTATCCGGTATTCATTTGCATTGCATATTTAAATTGGGACTACGAACGAGATTCTGAGAGCTTTCCCCATGTATTGCATTGCATATTTAAATTGGGACTACGAACGAGATTCTGAGAGCTTTCCCCATGTATTGCATTGCATATTTAAATTGGGACTACGGACGAGATTCCGGGAGCTTTCCCCCTGTACTGCATTGTATATCTAGTACTGTGAGATACGATGTGCTGAGCCGAGGGCTCCCTTTTGCTATTTTCTTCCAGCTTACTGTTCTACTATTTTTTCCTTAGCTTATTATATCTCTGTGTTCAATTTTTAGATTGTTTTACTATAAAAATTCAGTAGAGCCTTAACCTTACCTCGTCACTACTTGACTGGGGTTAGGCTTGGCACTTACTGGGTACCAAATGTGGAGTACTCATGCCCTTTCCTGCGTGTGTTTTCCATGTGCAGATCCAGGTACCAACACCCAGTATTGTGGCTAAGAGTCGCTCTAGCAGCAGCCAGGAGACTGCGAGGTAATTTTGTCGCGTCCGCAGAATCCCACGAGTCCCCTTCTACTCTAGTATAGGCATAGATAACTTATGTATTTCCGCTACTTCTTTGTATAGAGCTATATTTAGTACAGAACTTTTGACTGTCGTGACACTTCCGAGTTTTGGGAAGTGAAATTGTATATGCCGAGCGGCTGAGTTATGTGTCTTCTTCTTCTTCTTCTTCTTTTCTATTTCAATCATTATATTGCTTTTATTTCTCCACAAGTTTTAGGCTTACCTAGTCGTAGAGACTAGGTGCCGCCACGATACCCAACGGAGGAAAATTTGGATCGTGACAAGCTGGTATCAGAGAGTCTAGGTTCATAGGAGTCACAAGTCACAAGTCGATTTATTAGAGTCTCGCGGATCGGTGCAGAGACGCCCGTATATATCTTCGAGAGGCTATGTAACTGTTAAGAACAATCATATTCTTTGGAATTCCTTGTCGTGCTAGTTACTGTCATCAAAATTCTAAAACTCTATTCTAATTTTGCTCATAGATGGTGCGGACCCGTACCGAACGTACTGACGATTAGGCACCCGAGCCCCCAGCCAGAGTCACTAGAGGAAGGGGTCAGGGTACAGGACGAGCACGTGGTGCAACTCGAGTACCGGCGAGAGCAGAGACGGAGGAGCCCCCAGCAGCTACAGTGGGAGGGGCACAAGAGGTCCCTACTATTACTCCAGCCCTCCAGGAGACTTCAGCTCAGTTCCTGAGCGCTTTCAGTATTCTGACTCAATTATACGGGAGTACGGTGCAATCATTTTCAGTAATATCATACAGATTTTTTCCTACTCCAATCTTGTTGTCACGTGTTTTGTCGCAATTAACGTGTGTTGGAGGGATTGTCAAGAGAATCGACTCAGGTATGTTAAGGCTATCCCTTGCTTCTTTTTGTCATGATCTATATGACACGAATAAAATGAGCAAATGCACAACTTCCATAAATAACTCTATTCATAGAAGTATTAGAGATGCCTATGTTCTTGAATTTCTATATGTCTTATTATTCTATCGTTTGTTCATGGGTCTCAGAAAATACATAAGTTGATAAAGTTTGTTTCATGATATTAATCAGAGGTATAATGGTCTTATGACATGCAGAAAGATTTTATTGATGTACTTCTCATGCATTGCATTCATTTATACATGTACATTGACCCATGACCAGATGGAATTATATACACGTATATATGTATATATATGAATATGGGATATGGGAAAAGGTTACGGCGTTATATACGCACCACCACCTGATCAGCTGGTATATATTGATGATTTGCTCACAGTGGCCGAGATGATATGATGAGATGCCCTCAGAGGCTTGATGATATTATGAACGCATATACCCATGCATGGTATGATATTTATACGCATATGCATGACATCATAATATTAAATGATCCACAGAGATATTCAGATATACATGTTGAGTCTTTTACTCCATGTTTCTCTCATGTCTATTGTTTACTGATTTTCATTCCTTACATACTCGGTACATTATTTGTATTGACATCCCTTTTGCCTGGGGACTCTGCATTTCATGCCCGCAGATAGACAGGTTGAGATTCCTCCAAGTAGGTTATCAGCTCAGCGGAAGATGTTGGTGCACTCCATTTGCTCCGGAGTTGCTTATTTGGTCAATATGATTTAGACATGTATTGATGGGTATGTCAGGGCCTTGTCCTATCCTTATGACATTTATGTACTCTTAGAGGTATATGAAAGATTGTATGGCCTTGTCGGCCTATGTTCAGTGTACTAGTGATTATTTTGGCCTTGTAGGCCCGTATGTCAAATGTATAAGTCATTATATCAGGTTGGGTCATTTTATGTCAAGTGTTCCCTCATATTTTATTCTTGTTACCTCATACGACCCTTCTGGCCCATTTACCTATGTTGATGTAATAAGAAATATATCTTACGTTGGTACCCGGTTAAGTAAGGCACCGGGTGCCCGTCGCGACCCATCGGTTTGAGTCGTGACATTAGTTATGTGCAAATGGGTTTCGAAGAGATCTCAATAGTTTCTACCATGGTTCGAGGAGTATATTTCCTACTGGCATGAGGAGCATGTGATGTATAGTGCTTTTCTCCTGATGAAATCAAATGGAAAGTTCTTGGCGAATTCAGTATGTAGTTGCTTGTGACTCGGAGTGGATTATGAAGTTCTTGTATTTTTCATATGATGGCATGGTATATGCGGTGTGTTGGGTGGGATCGAGATTGGCATGTGCAAGGTAACTATTCGGTTTTGAAGGGAAGGACATAAATTTTTAGGCAGCATGGACGGTTTCAGATGACTAGGAGTCCTCATGAGTAGATTATTTCATGGTTATGAACTGTGAAGTTGTGGCCGAAGCTAGCCAGATGACAATATGTGTCATGATTCAGTCATTGTGGACTTTCAGAGGGTTATTTATCTATTTGTGGATGACTAGAGTTGAATTGGGGGTCCATTGGTTGGCTCCATACTGCTATTGTTAATGGATGTGCCATTCGGTTGTTGTTGAGCTTATTCGTATTATGAAATGATCTATGAGTTATTATTCTATGCTACGAGGAGTTGTGATTCGTTGGTTGTATGCACATATGGTGCGTTTATATTAGGGTCTTATAGCGGAATTTGAGCGAGAAGAGTATTGGGTATTGCTTGGTTGATGGCGTATTGGTTATGCTTTATCGGGTTTTGTGTGGCGTTATGTCATTTGCTTCTCTGTGGTTATGTCAATGAACTTTGGGTGCTTGATGTTGAATTTTATGTGGTTATTGATTTTGAGCAGGGTGGCTCGAGGTATATAATATGGACAAATATTTGGATGCGTCACGCATTGTAGCGGAGGTATGTTGAGACATGATCCTTTGTGTTTGATTCGTTTGTTTTGGTTATACGATGTGTGATTGGTTCTTAGCATTGCGTTGTGGCGGTACCTGTTGAGCTTTCGAGACAGATCTCTCGTCTGAGTCATTTCCATGATTGAGTACATTTGGAATGTTGCTTATTAGTGCACGGATTGCACAAGTTGCGGCTTTAGATTGTATTGAGGTGTCGTGTCACTAGAGTGGTTGTGTTGGATGATATGGGGTCATTGGAACTAGAATGAATACTATCAGAATTGATTACAGAGCGGTTGGAAGAATAATATTGAAAGTCGGCTTAGAAATTTGCTATAGTCCTTGTCGAAGGAGAGGGAAATCCATGACTTGTTGATCTGACGAATGGTTATGAGTTTCTGCGTGTTTCTTTCATCATTTGCAGTATATGAAGGTGTTAGAACGAGGCTTTATTTGATAAGAGGTTTATTACCGGCATTGGGTTGTTTTGAGCAACTACTATGATTAGAAATTATCGCTGTGAGTATTTGAGTTTTGAGGTATATCATGTGATTACATCTTGGGTTACAGATATGGCTTGATACAGCTTGTCTAGACTTATACAGTGTGTAAATGCGAGATTCTGATCTTATAGAAAATTCCGGATGTTAGAATTGGATTGTAAGACTTATGGGTTAGGTTGGACTACAAAATTTTAGTCATGTTGTGTTATCAGACCTATATGGGATAGGGTGGCGTGGAATCACTGATCTACGCCCACCTATACCACTCAAAAGTAGCAAGGAAGGGTCGAAGCAGCTTTTACCCGACTGGGTCGGGATCGATATCCATAGGGAGTTATGCAAATGGGAGTCGAGTTTATACTTGACTTAATGATGTTTCATGTTCTTAATTGCACTTCTCAACATAAGAGGTTTTGTATTTATACTAAAGTTAAGACTAAAAAGAACTATTAGCTAGCTAACTACAATCTTTTTGTGGGGTTTTCTCAAGTGATTAAAGGCACTAGGGTTGCAACTTACTCCTAGGCGAGTGACTAACGTGGTCTAAAATCGATAATAAACTTATGAATTGTGGGTGAATGATATAATATCATATGAAATTGCTCACCCAATACCTCTAGGTAATTTGGGTGACTTTGCCCAAATTGGCTTTCTCAAACACAATTGGGTGTTTCAACAAATCAAATCAAATGGCTCAAGTCGGGTGTAGCTATCTCTAGTATCCACCATTTTATTGGGGCTATCAATATCTTGAATTCTCCCCAATACCTTGTTAGCCTATTTACCTAGACTTGGGTCATCTCTCTCAAGAATAACCCTAGTCATGAAGGCATGAAATAGTGTTTGCAATTACTAAATTTGAGAATTATGCATGAAATAGACTAAAAATCAAATACCCAATCACAAATTTATCCTAAAATCGAAGACCCATTAGTTACCCACACTAGGGTTGGGTCACAACCCTAGCTTGAGGGTCTAGCTACTCATTTTTAAAGAAGAAACTAAGATAGATGATGAAATTAAACCCATAAATATTGATTACAAGAAAGAAATCTAAGAAGTAAGGTAGAATTTAAGCTAAAGTTACTCAAAACGGAATAAAAGCACTATTCACGAGCTCACTACAAAGTCTGATACCCTAAAAATGAAAAAACAAATGTATTTATACTAAGGTGAAAATACTGGACAAAATTGCCCATATGGAGATTTCGCTCGCAGAAGAATTCTGAGCGCTCCAACGGACTGGCTTTCACTGCAACGGAATAATGACTGCTACAACGTTTCTGGATTTGTACATTCTCTGGAACTCCATTCCGCTCCTAGCAGAATAATGTAGCGTCGCAACGGTCCCTGAAAATGCGACATCGGAATAATACTGATGACCGCGTTAATGTGTAATCCCCAAGTTTTTGACTCTCTGATCTTGGGCGACCGCTCCCAGCATATTTTTGAATGCTGCAGCGGCTGGGAAAATGCTGCAGCAAAATTGTGGCGCGGACAGCGGCTCAGCTTGGCCTAAAAACATGCTCTCTGAAGTTTTGCAATGGGGCAGCGGATGGAATTCCACTGCAGCGAAGTGACAACCGCTGTAGTGGATTATTGGCATTGACCGCGTTTCTGCTGGGTTCTTGGGACAATGCAAGTATTTGCTCCTCTTTGAGTCATTTTAAGTCAATATCTTCAATTCAACTCAATTACTGCAATTTAAACAACTTGCATCAAATTTCGGGAGTATCTTAATCAATTTTGCCTGAATTCTTAAGAAAATGAGAGTAAATAATAGGTACGAATCCCTAGCTATCAATCACCCCGGGTATGTCCATGGTAAGGTTACATTGAGGTTTGATGGCTTTGAGAACAACTATAGGCACATTCGAGGACGAACGTATATTTAAGTGGGGGAGGATGTAATGACCCGACCGGTCGTTCTGAGCAATTGCACTTTTCTCGGTAGTTTTCGGGCATGGGTAGCTCTATATGATGTACTATGACTTATGTGAATCGTCAGGTTTGGTTTTCAGGTTATTCGGAATTGATTTGGAAGAATGATTATGAGCTAGAAGATTTTAATTTGAAAGGTTTGACCAAGTTTGACTTTTTGTATTTGACCTCGGATTGAATTTTTGATTGTTCCGTTAGCTCCGTTGGGTGATTTGGACTTAGAAGCGCATCCAGATTGTGATTTGGAGGTTCCTAGTAGAATTTGGCTTGAAATGGCGAAAGTTGGAATTTTGGAAAGTTTGAATGGGAGTGGACTTTTTGATATCGAGGTCGAATTCAAATTCCGGAAGTTGGATCAGGTCCGTAATGTCAAATGTGACTTGTGTGCAAAATTTGAGGTCAATCGGACGTGGTTTGATAGGTTTCGGCATCGGTTGTGGGAGTTTGAAGTTTCAAGTTCATTGATTTCGAATTGAGGTGTAATTCACCATTTTTATGTTTTTATGTGTGTTTTGAGGCCTTGAGTTGGTCCGTGTTATTATACGGGACTTGTTGGTATGTTCGAACAGGGTCCCAAGGGGATCGGGTGAGTTTCGGATAGGTTTGGGTTGTGTTGCGCTCGTTTTTTATGTTTCGATGCCGTTTCTTCAAGCATAAATGGTACCACATTAAGAAAATAATCTCCAATTTTTGTTTTTATTGAAGAATTAGATCCATATCGTAATTACGGAGCCATAGCAAAAAGAATCGTCGAATTTGGACATCATATGAGGGAGTTATGCTCATTTTAGTGTCGAAGAAGAGAGCTGGTGCTGGTGTTTTCGCAGATGCGAAGTTGGGTCCACATCTGCGGCCCCACGGGTGCGAAGCATTGTCCACAAAAGCGGAAATGACAGATGGAAATGCGCAGGTGCGTAGTTTTTATCCCAAAAGCGAAAATCCTCGTATATAAAAAAATTAGACTGCATTCTTTTGGTATTTTGAACATATCTTGAGTTCTAGAGCTTCACTTGAGGTGATTTTTATGGCGTTCTTCTCGTCTTTTCATGGGGGTCAGTATCTAACTACAATTTTTGTATTTTAATATGATCACAAAAGTTCATTTTTGAATTAATCCATATTTTGATTGGAGAATTGGGGATTTTTATCAAAAACTTTTCTAACGTGAGTAACTGAGTTTTGAACATCGATTCAGAGTCGGAATTGGATGAAATTAGTATGGTTGGAATAATAATTGAATGGGTTGTCAGATTTTGTGAGTTTTGTCGGGTTCTGAGGTACGGGCCCGGGTTGGGCATTTTCGCCGATTTTGGACTTTTGATTAAAGATTCGGCCTTTTTCGATTGGGATTAGTTTCTTTAGCATTGTTTGATATATTTGAGTTGTTTTTGGTTAGTTTTGAGCCGTTCGGAGGTCGGAACACATGAGATGGCATTTCTGGAGCATCACTTGGCTTGCTCGGTATTGGAATTGGCTTGTTCGAGGTAAGTAACTCTTCTAAACTTAGTGTTGAGGGCATGAAACCCCGAATTATGTGCTATGTGATCGATGTTGAGGTGACACACATGCTAGGTGACGGGAGTGTGGGCGTGAACCATGTGAATTGTGACTCCATTACTTCTGTGGTACTGTGGTACTATGTAGTTAACAGACCTTATCTATAACCATAAAATCTCTATGTACTAGAGCTATTGAGTTGTGATCCATGTTAGAATCCATGTCTAGGCTACATGCTTATCCTATTGGGGCCCACTGAGGTTGTTTCTGCTGTTGACCTATCTGCTTTCATTGTATTATATAATCATACGCACTCATACGCATATCATATCTCAGTCTTTGTTTACAATTTATTGATACATCACATAATTATTTTTTGGCTGATTTTCATGACATTGAGAGCCTGAGAGACTGGAGAGATTGATGACTGAGTGAGGCCGAGGGCCTGATGGTGTGGATGTTTATCGGATCGGGCTGCACCTCGCAGCATGTTTTACTGATTTATGCCATGATTGGCTTGTTATAACGCTTGGGCTGAAGGAGCCCATCCGGAGTTTGTACACACCCCTAGTGAGCGCAGGTACCTACTGAGTGAGAGTGCCGAGCACCAAGTGTCGAGTGGTTGGGAGGACTGAGTAACTGTGAGGACTGAGTGGCTGTGAGGACTGAGTGACTGGGAGGACAGAGAGTATGCATATAGTTTTATCACTGAGTTGCATCGCATTTGATAAGCACACTTGACATACAGGTATAGAGATGCATTTTTTCTCATGTTGTACGGTATCACATCATTCATGACTTCTCACACATATATAGGCATGGAGATGTATTTTTCTCATGCCCTTTGAAAATGAAGCATTTACCGTGGAAAGTTTTTGGAAATATTACAATTTTCAAGGAAGATCACAGTTTTCAATTTACTCATATTTTTGGAAAATTTTCAATAAAAGACTTGGGTTTTTCATTGTTATACTTGAAAAGTGAAACTATTTTTGGGAAACTATGAATAAGCTGAGCTCTTATCTTTGAGTTACTTCTTATATTACTTGCTTTACGTTGTTATGAATTGTTGTTAGCTATTGGTGTTGGACCCGACCTTTGTTCCATCTCGTCACTACTTCCAACCTAAGGTTAGGTTAGTTACTTACCAGTACATGGAGTCGGTTGTACTGATACTACACTTCTGCATATTGTGTGTAGATGTTGGCTGATGTTGTTGTTGTGCTCGATGGTTGCAGGATTTGAAGATGCACCTGCGCTCCTGTTGTAGCTGCCTCTTGTTCATGGTAGCCTTAGATTTAAAAAACCCTTGTTTATGTATTTTTCAAACAGAAGTTGTATTTACTTCATATCAACTTCGTAAATTCTATTTTTAGAAGCTCATGATTTGTACTACCAGTCCTTGGAAAATGTATAAGTTTCAAATAATTTCTTCCATTTAATTATCTTATTAATTTAATTGGAAATGGATAATTGTTAATTGGTTGGGTTAGGTGCCATCACGACTAATGGATTTTGGGTTATGATAAAAATATAATCCTATTGAACAACCATACATGAGAATTGATTGATCTTCCTCCTGGATATAAACCATTGGGTTTTAAATGGACTTTCAATAGGAAAATGAAAGATGATGGCACTATTGATTAGGAAAGACTTATGGTCAAAGGGTATAGACAACGAGAATTTCTTGACTATTTTGATACATACTCTCCAGTCACAATAATTACGTCCATACGAACGTTAGTAGCATTAGCTGCAGTTTATGGTCTTGAAATTCATCAAATGGACGTTAAGACGACCTTCTTAAATTGAGATTTGAAGGAAGAAATCTACATGAAACACCTGAAGGGTTTGTGGTTCCAGGTAAAGAAAAGAAGGTATTTAGACTTGTTAAGTCCCTTTACGGACTAAAATAAGCACCCAAATAATGGCATGCGAAATTTGACCAAACAATATTGTCAAATGGATTTAAGATAAATGAATGTGATAAATGTGTGTACATTAAAAATGTTCCAAATCACATAGTCAATGTTTGCTTATATGTGGATGATATGCTGATTATGAGTAATGTCATTGTCAACATAAATGCGACTAAGTGTATATTGACTAGAAAGTTTGATATGAAGTACTTGGGAGTTACTGATTTAATCTGGGGAGTAAGATCCATAAGACTCCTCAAGATCTGGCATTGTCACAATCTCATTATATTAAGATAATACTTGGAAACTTCAACCACTTAGATTATAAAGTTGCAAAGACTCTAATTGACGTGAATTTTGCACTAGCAAAGAACAAAGGCCAAAGCATATCCAATTGGATTATGCTCGTACGTTGGGATGCTTAATGTATATCATGAATTGTACACGACCAGATATAGCTTGTGCTATAAGTAAATTGAGTCGATACACGAGCAATCCAGGCCAATCTTATNTGAATCTTGCATTAGCAAAGAACAAAGGCCAAAGCATATCACAATTGGATTATGCTCGTGTGTTAGGATGTTTAATGTACATCATGAATTGTACACGACCAGATATAGCTTGTGCTATAAGTAAATTGAGTCGATACACGAGCAATCCAGGCCAATCTTATTAGATGACAATGAAATGAGTTTTGGGATATTTAGAGCATACCAAGGACTTTTCATTGCACTAAAGTAAATATCATGCGGTGATTGAGGGATACTGTGATGCAAATTGGATCACCGGTTCAACTGATTCTAAGTCCACAAGTGGATATGTATTTACTATTGGTGGAGGAGCGGTATCTTGGAAGTCGTCCAAACAAACTTGTATTGTCCGCTCTACAATGGAGGTTGACTTCATAGCCTTGGATAAAGCCGGTGAAGAAGCTGAATGGCTCCGGAATTTCTTGAAAGACATTCCATTTTGGCCGAAACAGTTGGCACCAATATGCATACATTGCTATAATCAAGCGGCAATTGGAAGGGATGGGAGCGTTGTGTGTAACGGTAAATCTCGCCATATACGACGAAGACATAAAACCGTTAGGCAATTACTCTCTAGAGGAACTATCACGATTGACTATGTAAAGTCAAGTGATATTATGTAGGATCCACTTACTAAAGGCCTAACTAGAGAGGTAATTGAGAAATCATCGAGGCGAATGAGACTATGGCCGAGAACAAGTCATTGTGGCGGTAACTCTACCTAGAAAACTGGAGATCCCAAGATCTAGGTTGAAGGAGATCAAACAAAGTCATTAATGACGGTTCAACATTGTCAACTAAAATTTTGGTCCATTCTCGTGATGAGACAATGTTCGGTACCAAGGATAAAGCATTAAGACTTTTTAATTATCNGGTTCAAGGAGATCAAACAAAGTCATTAATGACGGTTCAACATTGTCAACTAAATTATTTGTTCCATTCTCGTGATGAGACAATGTTCAGTATCAAGGATAAAGCATTAAGACTTTTTAATGATTTCTAAATTTGATACGGGGTATATCAAATAGTGTATCTACGGGATGACACGTTTAGGAATCACCTATGTAAGTGTGAAGTGTTAGCCGCTTCAAGGAGAATTTTGTAAGGCCAGTTCTCTACGAACTTATGAAATCAGGCGGTGTTCATGGCTGAAACGAACACAACAATGAGAACCAAAGACGGCTAAGGGTTGATTGTGTGACTTATGGTTGTCTAGGTATACACCAAAGTTCGACCGTTCAAAGATATCAAATCTACCTATTGACCGAGTATATCCAACATAAGTTCACTACGGAAAGTTCAAAGGGAAACCTACTTATCCAGATGCGATTAATACTTGTTAGCAAATCACACAGTTTTTCATGCATATTTCCGTGATATAGCCATTCCCCATTCATGTGGGGGATTGTTGGAGTTTTAAGATTAATTTAGCTTAAAAGAGGGTAAATGGGAAATTGAGGGAAAATGAAATATTTGAGTTTCCTTCCTTGACAAAGGGACATTGTCCCATATTGGAAGAGAAAAAGACTTTGATGGGTATATATTCAATTGCTCTTCTTCTAGCTCTTAAAGAGTTAAGAAGAAGGCAAGTCTCACGTCGTCGTCGCTCGCTCGCTCACTCGGCTTCGGCTTCGGCTTGTGCTTCGGATTTGGGTTCAGATTTGGATTTGGTCAAATGATTGATTGATTAATTTTTTGGACCAAATTTATTTGTTAATAGTAAATGTTAACGTAATAATATTAAATATTCATTTTTTGGAACTGAAAATTAATATTAAATCCAAATTATCCGTTTTTAGTAACGGAAAGTTGAGTCTCCTCCATTTTCGTTTTTCGTTTTTGTAACGGAAAATTAAGTGTTTTGAGTTCCTGTTTTATTGTTGCGTAAATAGTCATTTACGTTATGGACGTTTTACGTAAACAACCCTTATGAAGAGTTACACCTCTTCAATTCGAACTCAACATATGGGCTATAAATAACAGCTCATTCTCTCAGATTGTTCATACGAAATTCTGAATTCTCCGCCTTTCTTCTGCATTGTTTAAATTATAACAACAGTAAGCGTGATTTGCTATCGATCCTTGTGTTCGTTGAAATACGGGGGTTTGAAGTACCGCTACACCAGTGTGTAATTCGTTCTATTTTGGGAGGAAATAATCCACAACCTTGAGTACTAGAAGGGAATTAAGTTCTTTAAGGAAACACTATGATTTTAGTGAGCTCGAATTAAATTTTGTTTCTTTTACATTTCCTTTTATATATTATTTTTCGTCTATAGAATTATTTTACAAATATAGTAAGTAACATATTCACACAAGTCCCACTTTAGTTACTTTTCCATCAACGAACTTTGTGGTCTTTAACGGTGTTAGTCCTACCCGACTTCAATATTGTCTTCACTTGCTTTGCTGTTCTCACTATTTTCACCCAAAACTAAACGTTCCAATTGGATCTCCGCTTCCGATTTAAATGCTGCTTATAAATACTCCCAACAATATATCTTTCTCCCTCGTCAAATTGCCTGTGTCAACAAACCAAACACCCCCACAATTAGCCTTCTGCTTCAAGTAGAAAGAAAAAATTAGCCTTGGTCTCTTTTTCCAAATATTTGCGAAATACACAGCTCCAATTCATCTCTACCAACGAGAAAATGGTGAATTTCATGATGGATAAATATATTGTCCCCACTTTCTTTGTTTCTTTATTGGGGTTCCTCCTTCTTTATATTTTGCGACCTAGATTAAGAACTCCCTATTACAAGAAAAAAGACCCTAAATCCATCCAAAAATGTGAAACCCACAATGTAATTTCTAGCAATTTAACCAATGGTGAATGCAAATTGGAAAAAGGGTCCGATGCTGATATCATCATCGTTGGAGCTGGGGTTGCTGGAGCTGCTCTTGCTCATACCCTTGCCAAGGTCTCTTCCTAATTTCTCTTATTGTCTGTTTTCTACTTACTGTTTTCATTTTTTAATTTCCAAGTTCCTTTTCCTAACATATTACTTATAGAAAAAAAATCTACCCTTTTTAAATTAAGAGAAGATTAATTCGTCATTTCTGAGAAAGTACGAAAGAATTGGAAGAGTAAAAAGCACTAGGTGATTTCGTCTCATCTGCCTAAGCTTTAGTGGGTAGAGTTACCTGGTTTCTTTGCCGGTGGGAGTTGTACTTGGTGGAATAGTCTAGATGGGTGCAAGCTTGCCGGCACTTCCGTCATTAAAAAAAAGAAAAAAAGAAAAGGAAATTATCTTATTGGTGATTTTGTTGTTCTAGAAAGAGGGATGAAGAGTAACTTATAGCTATATTCCAGAAGGTCTTTTGAATGTAAATTACTTGTATGCGTATACTTTTGCTTATCAAGAGTTAATTGGACTGACTTCCAGAGAAAAATTGGACTAGATTCATTCATTTTTCTTTTTGAAATTATAATTCAGATGTCTGGAAACCATAGGAAAAGTACTATAAGTTGCAATTCCACTTATATCAAAATGGTGAAAGCAGACTTCTAGATGTTGGTTTAGATTCACTTAGTTTGAACCTTGGGAAGGGAAAAATGCCAAACTTTTCGGAAGAGTGAGTATTTTCATAATGATGCTTTTAATTATCTTATCTTGATGGTAAGCATAGGTTTTTTAATGGTATGTGGTAAAACAGTAGGAGTCTCTAGATGTCATGGAAAATTTGGCATTTGATCCGTACAACTTGTTTTTTTGGTTTTGTTAACTGATTAGTCCACAAGCACGACACAAGAAGATCTTTATCCTTTGAGCTTTTACCAATTGCCCTAATCCTCCCCAAGCCCCTAACTTTTTATCCTTTTGGCCACTGTTTCAGGAAGGGCGAAAAGTTCTTGTAATTGAAAGGGATTTGACAGAGCCCGACCGGTTTGTTGGCGAGTTGCTACAGCCTGGGGGTTATCTGAAATTGATTGAGTTGGGCCTTGAAGGTTTGTGTTTAAAAAAAATTAAAAGCTAAACAAAGAGCTTGCAATTGATCATTCTGTGATAGAGCTGGTAGGCGCAATACTAGATTTTACTATAAAATATGAAAAAGTTCTAGTTTTAACTGAACTAGGACAAATAATTCAGTTTTCAAGCTAAGTTTGCGTACTTGTTTTTGGTAGTTCGCTCTTGACCTTTGACATTGGGCTGCAGATTGTGTTGAGGATATTGATGCCCAGCGGGTGGTTGGATATGCTCTTTTCAAGGATGGGAAAAGCACAAACGTTTCTTATCCCTTGGAAAATTTCCATTCTGATGTGGCTGGGAGAAGTTTTCACAACGGGCGTTTCATACAAAAGATGAGAGAAAAAGCAGCTACTCTTCCCAAGTAAGCTTTCCCTGTGCAGTCTATTTATTGTAACTGATCTGCTCGACACTTTTCATGTTTTTAGTGATTCATTCCCTTCTTGGTAATTATCCTTCTCCTTAACAAAGTTGCAAATAATCAGCTGGCTGCTATTTATTAATTTATATACAGTGTACGATTGGAGCAAGGCACTGTAACATCCCTGATTGAAGAAAATGGATCCGTTAAGGGTGTCCAGTACAAAACGAAGGCTGGTCAAGAACTTAAAGCACATGCTCCTCTTACAGTAGTTTGTGATGGATGCTTTTCAAACTTGCGACGCTCGCTTTGCAACCCTAAGGTGAAATTAGAACCATTAAACATGTCATTTGATTTCTTTCTTTAACGTCATATGCATGTATCAGGTCAAGCAAAACAATATGCCTAGTGATATATGTGAATTGGGCCGAGTTTGGCATATTTAAATCTTGGAATCATTGTTAAGTGTGATTATTTATTGACATTTGCAGGTTGATATTCCCTCTTGCTTTGTTGGTTTGGTATTGGAACTAGAGAATGATCAACTTCCATACCCAAACCATGGGCATGTTATTCTGGCAGATCCTTCGCCCATCTTATTTTATCCAATTAGTAGCACGGAAATCCGCTGCTTGGTCGATGTACCTGGTCAAAAGCTTCCTTCTCTTGCTAATGGTGATATGGCAAATTATTTGAAGACTATGGTGGCTCCCCAGGTAGCTATAGTTTTTCTACATAGTACTAATTTTATTAAAACATCAGAATATATACTGCGGGTTACTTAGTCCGTCCATCGTTGTTTTATCTACCTCATATATAACTTCCTGTTTCTGAATATACATTTTTTATTCCTCCCGACATGCTTCTGTTATTGATCTACTGATTTATTCAGGTCCCACCTGAGCTACATGATGCGTTTATAACTGCAATTGATAAGGGGCACATTAGAACTATGCCAAATAGGAGCATGCCAGCTGCTCCGTATCCTACCCCTGGAGCTCTGTTACTTGGTGATTCTTTCAACATGCGCCATCCTTTAACTGGTGGAGGAATGACTGTAGCGCTTTCAGATATTGCAGTGTTAAGGAATCTTCTTAAGCCATTGGACAACCTGAATGATGCAGATGAGTTATGTAAATATTTGGAGTCCTTTTATACTTTGCGCAAGGTAAAGCTCCGGCTCTGTCCTCTGGTTTACTCTATAATCAGTTTTGACTGATTGGTTGTAATTATGTGTTATGGCTTATTTAGAAGAAAATTTGATTTCAGTTTCTTGATCAAGTGTAGGAGAAAGGACATATGCTTAATTATCATTAGCTAAAACATCCATATTCTTTTTTCTACTTTTAACTGCTTTATTCCTTCTCCAATTTCTACAGAAAATCATATTTTATATGAAGTGGGGTTAATGTCTTAAACATACGTCTCTATTTGATAGCTGTTCCCTTGAAAAGAATACAAACCAATTGAACTGCAACACTGGAGTGAAAAAATTGTTTCTTTTTATGACTTAATTAGCCTGCCACTCATTATTGTATTGGTTTCCGTTTGCAGCCAGTGGCTTCAACAATAAATACTTTGGCTGGAGCACTGTACAAGGTATTCTGTGCTTCTCCTGATCAAGCGAGGAAGGAGATGCGAGAAGCATGTTTCGACTATTTGAGTCTTGGAGGTACTTGTTCAACAGGACCGGTAGCTCTACTCTCTGGTCTTAACCCTAGCCCGCTGAGCTTGGTACTCCATTTCTTTGCTGTGGCCATATATGGAGTTGGTCGTTTACTCGTTCCATTTCCTTCCCCGAAGAGATTGTGGATAGGAGCTAGATTAATCTCGGTATGTACCTGAACTACAATTTTCAAACATTCTCCTCCATTGAATATTTGCACATGTGCGATGTTGCACTTCGTTCAAGGTGGATGCCTGCATCATCGTTTTTCCTTCTGCAAAAGTATGACTCTTTTAGACGTGCATTCTCTTTTTCCAGGCTGCATCGGGCATCATATTTCCCATTATAAAAGCCGAAGGGGTCAGGCAAATGTTCTTCCCAACAACAATACCAGCATATCACAGAGCTCCTCCAGTAAACAAGGGGTCAGATTAAGCATAATAAATGATTGAAGTTTTGTTGCTTTTCGTTCTCAACTTCAAAATGTTGTTAAAAGATTGCATCTTCAATTTATAACAATTGTTTTATAGTATTATTTTGGATCTTAGACCTCTACAATTATAGGAGTCTGGAACCCTGGAGCTAGAGCTCTTCTTGGGCTTACGAGCCACCCTCTTTTTGGGTTTATTCGCCTCAAGTCCCGGGAGCCCGAAGGTTTTTTCTTTCTTTTCTTCTTTTCCTCCACGGTAGCCCCGGGCTGTCCCGCAATGGATGGATCGACGGAAAAGGACACGTCCTCGTCCCCTTTCAAAGCCCTAAGTTATGTGGTCTTAGGCAAACCTACAACAACTAAAGGGGAAGGAAAGTCAGTATGATGAAGTTAGAAGCATGGTATTAACTATTAAGAGAGAGACCTTACCATGAGAACGAGCCTCTTACCGGCCCTTCGAAATCCCTCACCATGCGCGCTCGAAGTACGTCATCTATGAACAGATGCCCTCTATCCATTCCTTTAGCCGGGAAACTGCATTTGGAACCCGGGCGATGGCTGCACCACCACAAGTATGAATGAGAAGGTTGAAATTATAAAAGAAAATAATGTACGCTTAAGGAGAGACTGCACTTACGAGATGCATTCCACTTCTCAGGGAAAGGCATTAACACGGGAGGAATCAAGTCTTCAGTATTCACCTGAACAAAGCATCCCTGCCAGCCCTGGTCTCGATTTCGTCAATGCTCAAAACGGGGGCCTTGCTAGCCCGGCGAGTAAGCTTGATTAGTCCCTCTCGGAAAATTCGGGGACTGTATAAATGACGTAAATGGTCAATCATGAACTGACGTGACTTGGTCTTGTTAATGGTGTGGCAAATGAGGATCACGATCCTCCATAGAGATGGATGGATTTGCCTGAGGCACACCTCGTACCTCTTGCAAAAATCCAGAACAATCAGGTCCATCGGGCCTAGTGTAAAGGGGAAAGTGTAAACACTTAAGTACCCCTCCACGTGGGTAGTAACGACGTCCTCGGGCTTGGGGACTACTACATCCTTGCCTTCCCAATTGTAGTCCATTCGGACCACGGGAAGGATATTTTCAGTCACAGAGCATATGTACCTTGATGCTTCTTCACCCTAGTCCTATTTGCGTGAGGGTTTCTCGACCTTAAAATCGTCTACAATTGAGCTGCCCCCGGGAATAGACATTTTCAAGGGAGGCTTGGGGGCCGATTCATCGGCAGTCACCTCTGGAGAAGTCGTTTTGAGGGCAACTACTTCAGGAGCAGCAGCCCAGTGCCGGCAGCCGGTTGGGAAGATGAAGATGCGACTTGTTGAGGAATGGATTTGAATGTTTTAGACAACGTTATCTGGTTGAAAATTTAAAGAAAGAAGACGAAGGTTTGGAAGAACGAGTTTGAAAGATGAAGAACACAGTATGAAGATTTAAAGGAAATCTGGGTAAAAACCTGGGAATCAGTATGAAAGTTGAAGAACAAGGATGAAGATATGGAGGTTTAAAAGAAGTTTGATGATAGGTGGAAAGCTCGAAGGTAAACGCTTGGTCGGAAAGTCGAAAAAGAACAAAGGATGGAAGTTTTTATAGGGAAACAGGTGACGCTTCGCATTCGGGGGCAACCAACCGATGATCGACACGAGTCCGAAGTCAGAACGACGCGACTGATGAGACGTTTCGGCTCCTTCGTCATAACATACGGAGGAAGGAACCGAAACATATATCGTTTCCAATCGTTTTGGCAACCCTACTCTCTGAGAAATGATGGGACTATCTGTATACGGGTAAAACCGAGTCTAGCGAGCACCCCGGATTTTTCGGTGAGGAAAACGGAGCAAGGACGTGACTGCAAGTAATCGGAATAAGAACCAAGAGCTTCTCGTATCACGGCCCGAGCAAAACACCTGCCCTCGAAACCATCGAGACCATGTCCCCCGAGTCCGGTTCGAGTCCTAAGACCTCGGAGAGCATTACCAAACAACCGTACACGATTAATAAAGGGTCGTGATATCCGTGCCCAACTGGATATCATGGTGTGAATCTCGTCTCGTATCGGCATAAAATCAGTGACTAGCGAAAAGGAAATTTTTTACTTTCTTAGAATTTTACCTAGGATAAAACTCTCCTACTTTATAGAGGGGAAACTAATTATTCATTAGGGACACTGTAACACACATACCAAGGCAATATACTTATCTTCTCTCTGTTATTCAAAGTTCTTGTTTTCGTTCATAAGTGTTGGCTCGGAACCGAAGGCAGATTTCTTGTTAAGCCTTTAACCGAGCTCAGACTCACTATCATCATTGGTTTGGCTATTTACTATATATTTTATTTGCTTAGCTAACGTCATTAATCACTTGTATTGAATTAGTCCACATATCCTTAAAAACGCGTATAAATTCAATTGTTATCCATTTGTAAGGGTAAACAATATACACAAATAGTTAAGGGTATGTTACACTTAACTCATCAACTAACTTCCACTAGGGTTGTGCATAATTTGGTAAATACCGAATTACCGTACAGAAACCAAAATTTGTTTGTATTTGGTTTTCGATATTTTTGCACTCGGTATGGTATTAGGTATGCTATTTTGTATTTTAAAATGAAATACCGAAATACTGATATCATACCGAAACATATGTTATATTACACAATACACATATTATTAATTATAACATAAATATAAAAATCCAAAATTTTACTTTCCTTTATTCTCTAAGTTTATCAATTAACTCTAAGCAAGTAACAAGACATTTCTGAGGATCAAATTTATTCTTTTATGTACAATTTTCTCTCTCTGGGTTGATATTTGCTAATTTTAGACAAATCTTTTGTCAACAAATGTTTTTAGCTTTGTACTTTTGTCAACAAGGTGGGTTGCTCTTATGGTAAGCACACTCCACTTCCAACCAAGAGGTTGTGAGTTCGAGTCACCCCAAGAGCAAGGTGGAGAGTTCTTGGAGGGAAGGATGTCGAGTTTCTATTGGAAACAACCTCTCTACCCTAGGGTAGGGGTAAGGTCTGCGTACACACTACCCTCCCCAGATTGTTGTTGTTGTAAGAAACCAACAACATTTAATTAGGTAAGGTATTGGTATTGCATTTTAAGAAACCAAATGAAATACCAAACCGAAATGTCTAAATATCGCACCGTACCGACCCATGAACGCCCCTAACTTCCACTTTAACTAAACAAACTCATCTTTGAACGCCTCATGAGTACATTGGTGGTTCTAGTGAGGTTCTCTTCTACGGCTTAGGGACGAGCCGGAGGGAGACCTCATTTTCGTTACCCCCGAGACGACCCTTCCGGGGGGTAGGAGGCATCCGAGGGGGAGACTTGTGAGGCCGACCTCCCTCAGACTCGATAGGTCGATATGGAGACTCCAGGACGCTGGCGCCGCTCCGAAGGAAGCGCCCGGTATAATAGAAAGTGCGGGGACACCCTCCTACACCGAGTCCATGTTCGAGGAGGCTCAAGCGGGAAAGGAGAGGTCCAATGAAGGGTTCCATGGTGCGGACGATCCCCTTCATTCCTTTTTCGATGGCGTGGACTCGTCCGCTTTGGAAATTTTTCCGGGTTGGGCGAACTGGAAGTTTCGAAGAAGGACACACCCTTGGAAGTTGGCGGCCCGAGTTTGAGCCCAAAGTTGATTAATCAGCTCCATGCTCCGAGCGTGGACCCTAGTCGCAAGAGATCGATTATTCTTACCGTCCTGGAGGATGCCCAAGTTCTTTCTGCTCCCGTGGGGATAGCCAGCTACATCTTATGCCTGGTGACCGAGAAGGATCAAGCAAACATGAACGAGGTGAATGTGCCGTGCATTTTCAATGAGGCGCAGTAGGCGCTGAACCGGGTAAGGCATCATTACGTCCCATCGAACATTACTTAGGTTTTGATATTTCTCAGGTTTTTCATCTTTTTGCAGGCCTCGATACTTCATCACTAGAGCTTCCTTAGGTACCGCGTTGAGGTCAATCAGCTCGAGCTCGAGGTCAAGGAGCTATCCTAGAAAAGGGATATTTACAAGCTCCTCAACGAGAAACAAGAAGGGGTCATTAAGAACCTTCAAGCCAAGCTCGATAGGGCTCAAAAAGAAGAATCAGTTCTAAGACGAGAGCACGCCAACTTAGTTGAAAGGTAAAGTTCTTTCAAGTTATAAACGAGGAACTGGTCGTAGTGGCTAACAACAATTCCTCGCAGGTCCAGCAGAAGATCGACCAGATCGACCAACTCTGAAAGGAGATGGACGAGATCTAAGTCATGCCGATGAGTGAAAGAACAATATGGATCTGCTGGCCTCGGAGAAGGAAACCGTCCAAGCGAAGCTGTCTTCGGTAGAGTTTCAACTTCGGGTGGCGAAGGAGAAAGCTGATAAACATGCTCAGCTAAATGAGTATCTCCGAGCACAGCTAAGCTCGGGCGCCGTAGAACGGGATGCCCTTGGTAAATAGCTCAAGCAACGAGGTCCAACCTGGAGACAACCTCAACCAATGCTGAAAATATGGTGGCCCTGTACAAGGCTGATGTCGAAGCAACCGAGGCTCGCCTGAAGGCCAATGCCGAATATGTGAGGCTGTTGTCTCGAAGGGAGGTCCTCGAAGATATCCATGCCCGAGGCTTCGACCTGTCGGCCGAGATCAAGGAGTAAAAAATACTTGAGGCCGAGGCAAAGAAGCTATCCGAGCCAGAAGGCGCAGAGTGTTCCAAAGAATCTGAAGGCACTGATGGTTCTGGTGACGAATCGGGCTCCGGTGAAGATCAGGCGTGAATGCCTTAGGTTTTTAGTTTGTGTATTGTGTACATATGTTTTGTTCATTTTGAGGCCGTTTTTGTTAAGCTTTTGTAAAGATATTCCGGAATATATAGAATTTCCCCTTTTGGCAATTTCAAGTCTCTACCATTTCCTTGGCACAAAATCAAATGTAGAAAAAAGTCATTTGTTTTTTGGAGGTCCGAACAGAACCTGATCTCGATGCAATTTTTATTTGCTCGAAACTTTGAAAACTCATAGTGACGGGAATTTTTCCGAAGATGTTTAAGTGTTCTTTGATGACGCCTTTGCTGAGAGTAATCTTTTGTCATGTTTTGAATTATTATTGAAGGCTTTACGTTTTGATTACGGGCTTCAGACATCTCCAAACCGTTTTTAGGGCGGCTGTAGCCTTTTAGTTTTAGGTACTACCTAATAAATTTTGGGCCTTTGGGTTTCGGTAAATCGAGTTGCCCGAACTTATTTCGGACGACATTTCCCGAGTGGGGGTATCCCTAGGTAGGGATAGCCCTTAGGCTCGATGCTTTAAGAGGCAAAATTTTGTAATAGCAAGGTAGAAATTTTCTTTCATTTATGTGTGTAGATTGAAAGCGACTAAAAACTTGTATTATGGCTAAGGTGGCCTATGCGGGCACAGTTCACTTGACCGTTTGTCCCTTACAATAAATCCTAACCACCGAGCCTAGGTTGTTCAAGCACACAACTTCCTCCTTTCCTTGTTAAGAGTCTTGACCCAAGGGTGATGGCCCCCAGTATTTGAGGTCGATCTTGAGAGGGATCAAATACTGTTGATGAGACCATTGACTACGATTTGAACCGGTCTTCGATTCTAAGTTAGCACGATTTACTGTTGCCTCGTTAAAAACCTTGCCGGAAACCCATTTGGGTCAAAACCGGTTCAAGGGAAAAAGAGTGCAACGCATTCTTTCAGACCTAATAGTAACATTCTCCTTTTGTTGTTGCCTTCAAGTGTTCGTTCTATTCACAATATTATAAAAATGTGAATGAGATCATACCTTTGCAGTAGTACCGCTTTAGGTGCGTCACGTTCCAGTTGTTCGGTAGTTGTGCACCATTTCCTGCTTCGAGTTTGTACGAGTCTTTACCAATAATCCTGATGACTCGATATGGTCTCTTTGCAATTTGGCCCCAACTTCCCCTCTTTCGGGTTCCGGGTGTGCAGTGTTACTTTTCTTAACACCAAGTCCCCGATATTGAAGTGTCAGAAGTTGGCTCTTCGATTGTAATACCTTTCTATTCGTTGTTTCTGGGCGGCCAACCGGACAAGGGAGGCCTCACGCCTTTCATCCAATAGTTCCAGTCTCGTGCTCATGGTCTCACTGTTTGATTCTTTGGTCGCATATCAGAACCTGTGGCTTGATTCTCCCACATTGACCAGTATTAGTGCTTCGGCGCTGTTGGCCAATGAAAACAGAGTGTCACCGGTACTAGATTTAGAGGATTTATAGTATGCCCACAAGACTTAGGGCAGAATTTCCTTCCATTTCCCTTTGGCATCAGTCAACCTTTTCTTTATGTTTTTAAGTATGGTCTTGTTTGTTGATTCCCCCTATCCGTTCCCAATAGGGTGATAGGGTGTCGACAATATCTTATTGATCTTATGGTCTTCGAAAAATTTATTTACCTTGCTCCTGATGAAGTGCTTCACGTTATCGCACTCGATCTCGGTCCGTATCGCAAACCGGCATATTGTATGGTCCCAAATAAAGTCGATGACTTCTTTTTCCCGGACCTTCTCGAACGCTTGAGCTTTGACCCACTTAGAATAATAATTGTTCATAAATAGTATGACTTGAGCCTTACCGGGTGCCCGCGACAGGGGGGCGATAATGTCCATTCCCCACTTCATGAACGGTCAAGGTGACAAGACCAAATGTAGTAGCTCTCCGGTTTGATAGATCATCGGTGCATGCCTCTGATAGTCGTCGCACCTTTGTACAAAGTCCTTTGCACCTTTTTCCAAGTCGATCCAGTAATAGCCTGCCTTAATTATCTTACGAACCAAAGATTCTGCCCCCGAATGGTTTCCGCAGGTGCCTTCGTGAACTTCCCTCAAAACATATTCGGTGTCTCCCGACCCTAAGCATATGGCGAGGGGGCCATCGAACGTTCTTGTGAACAGAGTACCTTTGGACAAGTTGAACCTGGCCGCCTTCGTACATAAAGCTCTCAATTCTTTAGGATCTGAGGGCAACTTCCCAATCTTCAAGTAGTCTATATACTTGTTTATCGAATCCCAAGTTAAACTTGTTGAGTTTATTTCTGCATGGCCTTCTCCCACTACCAATTTCATGAGCTGTACGACCGTTCCTAAGCTGAATTCATTATCATCAACCGATGACCCCAAGTTAGCCAGAGCATCGGCCTTGCTATTTTGATCTCGGGGCATGTGCTTTATGGTCCATTCTTTGAATTGATGCAGCGGTACCTGCAATTCGTCTAAATACCTTCGCATTCGTTCCTCTTTTACTTCAAACATCCCATTGACTTGATTTACTACTAGGAGAGAGTCACACTTAGCTTCGACAACCTCGGTCCCCAGGCTTTTAGCTAATTCGAGATCTGCAATCATGGCCTCACACTTAACCTCATTGTTAGTCAATTTCACAGTTCTAATAGATTTCCTAACTACGTTACCTGTAGGTGGATTCAACACGATGCCGAGTATGAACCCCTTTGCATTCGATGCACCGTCCGTAAAGAGGGTACATATTCCCGAGGAAGTCCCCGAGGTTAACAACAATTCCTTTTCAATTTGGGGTATTAAGACAGGTGTAATGTCGGCCACGAAGTCTGCCACAATTATGATTTGACGGCAGTCCGGGATCGATATTCGATATCGTACCAAATAATTTCTACGGCCCATTTGGCTAACTAGCTCGAATGCTAGGGTTTGTGCATTATGTTCCTTAGTGGGTAAGAAGTTAGGACGCATATGGGGTGCCATTAAAAAATGGCTTTAACTTTCTGGAGGCGCTTAGCAAAGCGAGCACCAATTTTTCTAGGTGAGGATACCTTGTTTCAGCCTCGCCTTGAATTCTACTAACATAATAAATAGGAAATTGTTGTACCTTCCTCTTCCTGGACTAAGACTCCACGTACCGCTACCTCGGATATCGCTAAGTACATGTAAAACTACTCATCCGCCTTCAGTGTATGGAGCAAAGGTGGACTCGAGAGGTACCGTTTGAGTTCCTTCAAGACTTGTTGGCATTCCGGGTTCCAAGAAAAGTTATTCTTCTTCTTCTTTAATAATGAGATGAACCGATGGCTCTTATCAGAAGACCTCAATATGAACCGGCCCAGGGTGGCTATGCGCCCCGTTAGCCTTTGAATGGCCTTGACACTGTCCACGATCCGGATCCGACCCCGGCATATCTCCGGGCTCAACTTCATATTGTATTTCTTCAGTATATCAAAGGTTTCCTGCAAATGTTTCAAATGGTCCTCTGTTCGCAGGGACTTAATTAATATGTCGTCAATATAAACTTCCATTGGATTACTATTTGTTCTTCGAGCATCCGGTTTACTAGGCGATGATAAGTGGCACCGACATTTTTTAGTTCGAATGACATTACGTTATAACAATAGGTGCTGAATTTAGTGATCAAGGAAGTTTTTTCTTGATCGTGGGGGTCCATCTGAATTTGGTTTTACTCAGAATAGGTGTCGAGAAAGCTGAGTATCTCGTGCCCGACTGTCACATCAATCATGTGATCGATGTTAGGCAAAGAAAAAGAGTTCTTGGGGCACGCCTTGTTTAAGTCTTTATAATCTACACACATTTTAAATTTATTTCCTCTTTTAGGCACTACTACTACGTTATCCCACCGGTCTGGATATTTAACTTCCCGAATGGAACCTATTTTAAGGAGTTTGGATACCTCGTCTTTGATGAATGCATGCTTAACTTCGGACGGAGGCTTCATCTTCTGTTTAACTAGGTGAAACTTCGGATCCAAGCTCAGCTTATGAGTGGTTATTTCTGGCGGGATCCCTATCATATCAAGAAAGGACCAAGCAAAGCAATATATTTTAGTTATAAGGAATTTAATGAGTTCTTTCCTGACCTCGGGAGTTAACCCCGTGCCTAGGTATACCTTCTGATAGGGCAAGTCTTCGATCAATATGACTTGCTCCAACTCCTCGACCATCAATTTGGTGGCATCGGAATCGTCAGGGGTGATGAACGACCTAGTAACTCTGTGTCATCATCCTCGGCTGCTTCTTGCTTCTCCGGTTTGGTCGGGGCCGGTGTCGGTGACTGCTATTTAGCTTCTTCCTTCCTAGTCGGCTCCGTGTTCTTTGATGTCGAGAGTGCGGACACCGGGATTACCTCATCGACCGTGAACATTTATTTTACGGTCGGCTGCTTTCCATAAACCGTCTTGATCCCTCCTGGTGTGGGGAACTTTAGTGCCTGGTGTGGTGTCGAGGGTATTGACCTCATGTTGTGAATCCATGGCCTTCCGAATAGAGAATTATACCTCATATCCCCTCCAATCACATAGAACTTTGTTTCCTGAATGGTCTTGACGGTGTTCAGCTGAAGGGTTATCTCTCCTTTAGTAGTTTCACACACAATGTTGAATCCGTTTAAAAACGGGATGCATGCACTATTTGGTCTTGCAGACCCAACTTCTCATTGACCCTCGATTTGATGATATTGGCCGAGCTACGTGGATCAATTAACACACGCTTAACTCGAGATTTATTTATGAGTACAGATATTACTGATGTCGCCCAAGTTCACACCGCAGTTTGGGGTTGTGAAGCGGTCGATGCAATTATAATTACCCAACTTGGAGTCAGGATCGATTCCTCAGGGAGCGTAGATGAGATTAGGTATATACTCGGACTAAGCGTATAACGTGTCTAAAATGCAGTTCCACATACTTTATTGTTTTTGTGTACGTCTAAAATTAAGCTATTGTTTGCAAATATAAAGCTAGAGAATGATATTTTTGGTGTTATTTTTTAAGTTTGTAAAAGATCTAGGGTTGTGACGTTCATCTAGGTGATTGCCTAACGAGTTGTGGGTTTTAGAATGTGTTTCGTTTGTCGGGGTGTAGTATAATAATGAACACGCAATTACCCACTCAATACCTCTTGGTAATAGAGTGGTTTTTCCCAATTTGGCTTTCTCAAGTCCAAATGGGTAGTTGACAAAAAAGTTGATAGATGCTCAAGTCGGATTTTACTATCTCTAAAATCAACCCTTTAATTAGGACTATCAGTTTCTTGAGTTCATCCCAATTTCTTGTTAGCGAAGTTTTCCTAGACTCAGTCTCTCTTCCTCAAGTAGAGACTAAGTCAAATGGGCTTGAATCAAATTTTCAACCATTAATTCTACAATTAGAGCAGGAACTAGGCTAACTATTACACACCCAACCATAAACAAGCCTTAAATCAAACACTCATTAGGTACCCACACTAGGGTTGGGTCACAACCCTAGCTAGAATTTTAGCTACTCATAGATGAAAATAAAGAAATTAAAGAATAAAAGATAATTAAACTCATATTAAATGATAACGATATGAAAATCCAATGTAAAATAGACAAACTATCATAAAATTTCCTAAAGCAGTAAATAAAAAAGACTCCCAACTTTTATATGTTTAAACTTATCCTAATTTTGTCAAAAAAGACAATTTATACACATTTGAAATTTTCGGATAAAATTACCCTTTCAGAGGTTCTGCGGCCGCACAATTCTGTGTGCGGTCCACACTTTGATGCATAGCTTGAAAGTATGGACTTATGCGACGGCACAATTCTGAATTGCGGCCGCACTTCTTTAGGTTCTGCAAACCGCACATTTCTGAGTGTGGCCGCACTCTTGGGTTCTGCGGCCGCACAATTATAGTGCGGTCCGCACTTCTTGATGGACTTAGACTTAGAACTCTCTGATCTTCAACATTTGCGGCCGCACAATTATTGTGCGGTCCGCACTTTCCAAAGTTGCACTAATAAAATTCCCTCGTGATCTGCGGCCGCAGACAAAATTCTATGGTCCGCACTTTGCCCTTTTTTCTTGGTTTTTGTCCTTGTCCAAAGTACTCATTCTTTATATGAATTTCATCTCTTTGTCTCATTTTCCAATACTACTACAAGAAAGCATATTTTATCAATTTTTGGGAATACCTTTAAACGTTTTGCAGCTAAAATGAAAGTAAAAAGGGCGCAAATAAGTAGTCAAAATCCCTACTTATCAACTCCCCCAAACTTAACCTTTTTTCTTTTCCTCAAGCAAATAAGACAATTCTCACCTCCACAAGAAAAGAGCTATTTTTGCTAGCCTAAGGTGAATCAAACATACATCAATTGGGACCAACAATTACCCACACACTCATGAATTATCAACGAGGCACTGTTTTGAAGGTTAAAGCACGAATAGCTCTAATGTGACACTTGAGTATCAAGATTTAACTTTACTCATCAAGGAAGTTTGCACTTTCATGTAGGTCACTGTGGATCCCAAAACTCCTCCTCATATACTCTCCATTAGCTTATCCCATTTAAGAATGTATCACTCAATTCAATGACTTGTGAAAAGTTCGCTCATCACTCTAAGTACCATATGTTTGCCCCTCATGTGGATCACCACTAATGTAATCTTACTGGGCTTGAATTCACGTAGGGCTTTTTCGGCATGTAATGAAGGCTTTTGGACTAAGGTAGGAAATGTTGTAATAGAACAAGTTTATCTTTTCTTAAGCACTCCATTTTTTTCTTTTTGGCTCATACTTTGTCGACTCTTTGAGTCATTTTATTTTTCTTTAGAGGAATTGGAGAGACTTGACATCACTCTTTCTTGGTCATAATATTCATTTTCTCCTTCTTTATTTTCTCCATGCTTTGTGCATTTGCTTTCTTTTGAATCCATTTAACCCTTCAAATTATTCACTTTGTTTTTGTGTTTTTCTTTTGTTCTTTCTTTCTTATTATTTGCCTTTCCTTTTCTTCATTTCTTTTCTCTTTTTGTGCCTTGATACCACTTTCAAACTCCTCGTCCCTCCCCCAAAATTATGTTTTCGCCATTTGTTTCTCATGAGTGTTAAGGAAAGCTCAGGTGCTGATAAGTTGGTATTTTACCAACTTATCTCCTCTTAATACTTAATCTTTTGTATAATTTTATTGAGAAACTAAGGCATTTATTGATGGTTATTGACATATTTCAGGTGTCAAGTGATTTAGAAGTGATTGTGAAGAATTCGTGTGAAAACAAGTAAAACAAGGACCTAAAATGGAAAATAGAGGTCTGCGCAGTTTTTACATTGTGCGATCGCGTATAATTGAATGCGATCGCATAAGTTCCAGTCTACAAACCTATGCGGACGCGTATGAGCCCATGCAAACGCATAAGAGAAAGTCCAGTCAGCGGGTGGTCAACTCCATTGTGCGAACGCGAGTGTCTGTATGCGATCACATACTTCTGAGAAATGATTTAGTGCGAACGCGGGTGCACTGTTGCGATCGCATAGACTATTTTCTAGGCAGATATTGGGCAGTTTTGGCATTTCACATTTTTATCCCCGAACCATTTTAATACTCGACCTAGCAGATATTTTCAGCATTTTTTTGGCATTGTTTTAACATATTTTCAGCCTTGAAGACAAGAGAGAACATTTTTGGAAGCTAGAGTTTGCACACACACTTGGGTTTGAAGATTTCAAGCTTGTGGTTAAGGATTTCTTACCCATTTATGTTTGTTTCTTCATTTTCTTGATTTATATTGAATATTTAAGTGTGTAGTATTTATTTCCAACACTAAATCTTGTTCATGAAAATATTCTTGATTAAAGTGTGGATTAAATAACTTGTTGTGCTTATGTATTGAATGATTTTTATTTATTTATGAAGTGAGTTGTTGTTTATTTAATTAGTCTTGTTCTTTAATATTTCCAAAGGGATTAGCTAACCCTAGGACTCGCCCATTAACTCTGAATTAATTTTGAAAAAGATAATTTTGGGTTGGAAAAGATTAATTAACAAGAACTTGAGATTTTAACCCTCATTTTATAGATTCTACCTAGGAATAGGATTGGACTACTTGTAGCCATATTTGGGTGTGCTTAATCTCTTAATTGGGTTAGGAATAATTAAATTAGGAAGTCTTGTTAGTATTTGGAAGAAGCTAATTAAGAATTATTATCCGTGGCTAATTAACATAAACTCGCTCATAATTGTAAAATCATGAAATATATTGGATCGTTACTTGAGTGTAATTCCCGATGCATCCATACTTGTAGCCATTGATCATTTTACTTGCTTTTTAGGTTAGTTTATATTTTTGCATTTAGTTATAAATATTTTCACAACTAAAAATCTAAGTGTTTGGCATTGCGCAATAAGTGATAATTTTCTTACGTTCCTAATCACCTATATATTTTTCTCTGTGGGATTCGACCTCAACCTAGTTGGGTTACTATATTTGACATCGATCGCTTACACTATTTTAAGGTGTAATTTGAGTGTATTAGGTGCCAAGAGATAGTCACTATAAAATGGGTAAAGTCTTGTAACATGGTTATCTAATGAAAAAGGCTTTAGGCTCAAAAAGGTTGACTAGGGATAACATCATTGGTGGGCCACGGAAAGTTTAAAATGGGTCAAGAAGAGCCTACAATCACTTCTCAAGCCAAGCAAAACTTAGAATTTCTCCTAGACACACATTCAGGGCAAGTTCTAGACAATCCGCATGGGTACTTGGACTTGTAACAAAACATCTCACCTCTCACATAGCTGGATTGTTAAATAGGATAGAGTCGAGGTCCCTGAACAACCATATTCAAGATTGAAAATCGCTAATGGTTCAACTAAACCACTCGATGATTGCCTAAGTCAACACAAGAGTCACAAAGTCACTAACTAGAGCCATTTCTTTCCAAAAAGATATTTTAATCATAAGCATGTAGTTAAGTATGTTGGTACCAAGTGAAGCATGCTTGAACCTTTTTATTGATTAATACTACTATTTTTACCTAAACATCAAAACAGAATCAATCCCTTAAGAAGGTTGTCACGCAATCTATCGTTGGGAAGAGCCACCTGGTTCACACAAAACACACCTTTGGAAAGAACCGTGGCATTAAGAAAACCAAAGGCTTATTGCTTACTTAAACATAAAAAGAAGCTACCAGATAAAAAAGAACCAATTAAAGTAAATAAGAAGTTAGGCTACTAATAAAACAATATAAAGAGGCCATGAAATAAACTACCAAAAGCAAGAAAACTGAAATATACAAACCAAGAATGGGGAATAGAATATATACATCAAAAGAGAGGGAGGAATATATACATAATGAAAGAGGAAATAAATATAAATGAAATTTTTTATTATAGTTATTACAAGCCAATATCATATCAAATCAGCCAAAATAGACCACCCCCTGAATAAGAATAAGCATTGTCCTCAATGCTTAACGAAAATCAGAATAAGGAAGGATAGAGAGTGAAGAGAACTTCCTATGTGGTCTCAGTGTGCATGGCAGCATCACCACCCTTGGGCTCCTCCAACTAGATCTCATCATCCTCTGCTCGGGGAGTAACGGGGTTGGTGAACATCTGAAGAACCTCCTCAGCAGTATGGGCAGCAAGGTATGGCTCATCAGACTAACCAGTTGGTGCCTCTGCTGACGGTGCTGCTGGGTCTGCTGGTACTGATTGATCTATCTCCATCAGTAAGTCAAATGGAAGATCACCAGCTGCTGCAATCTTGGTCACTTCCTTTCTCAACCTGTCCACTGATTTCTTCGAGGCCTGAGATTTCCTCATCTTCTTCACCTGTTTGCCCAACTCCTTAATAGCTCCCCCATGTGCGACTAATGTATCCATGATGGTCTTCTGATTGTCCAGGATCTTCTTCAATGTTTCCTCCACTGACGGAGGAACCTGTAGTGCTGCTGGGGTAGAAGATTGTGCTGCATTAGCACTGGATAAATCAGACAACTTTGAAGTAACTATCTTCATCCAGTTGTTGAGACTCGCTAATGTCTGGGAGACTCGCAGCGCAGTGAGTGGATATATGGATGAGGAAGGCATTGGTACTAATGTTGATGGTCTAGAAGATGAATGTGGTGGATGTCTGCTATTTCAGTGGAATCACCGACTGTTGTGGAAGGCATGGCAGGTGTAGAAGGCATGTGAGCTATAAAAGGCTCAACAGTTGAATTTGTAACCACCACCGATGGCTCAACAGACTGGACAACGGTAGCAGTTGCCTTACCCTTGAACTTCAAGTTTCTCGGACCTTGCAAAGAGTACCATGAGAAGGGCTTCTTGGCCCGCACCTTTGTATCAAAACTCCTCGGCTCCACCTTTGCATCCGTGAAATACTTTGTGAGGGTGTTGGGGTACGGATATGAGCTCTCACCCCTTCTGACGACCACTGACATGTTGGCCGACATGATGACACCCGTATTGATTGGGTACCTGGCCATGATAGATGCCACCAAAACTGCTCGAGGTATTGGGAGGTTGTTCTCATTTTGGCTCGTGTTTATAGGGCTGCACACAAATGTTTGCCACCCTTTTGATTCAGTTGAGGGTATCCCGTGCAATGGGAACCACCGTTGTGATCCACGGTGGTGGTGGTCATGGAGCTGCTAAGATCTCTGCTAGCCAAGGGCGAGCTGCATCTTCCATAGAAAACTTCTCCAAGTACTGGACTGGTTCCACCTCCTCGAACCCCAAGTACGTGTTCAAAGTGCTTTGATCAAATATTGCCTTCAAGTTCCTCACTTTGGTCACTATGGTACCCTTATCGATGTATGCTACATTGGCATAGAATTATCGTACCAAGTGCTCTGTGGCATCCATAACACTCTGGGTGAACCACATCCACACCTTTCGCTCCCTGAGCTGTTTGAGCATATTTGGATTGTATCTATCCAAATCCTTCAAAAAACACTGTCGCTCAAGTGTGAGCAATCTCTGGGGCCACCATTCTCTGAACTTTGTGAAGGTCGTCAAGCTCACAAACTTGTCTTCCCATATTTCCTTCTTCTTTGACCTCTCTAGGTCGCCCACTCTAGTGTCACCTCCTCTACCATCATCAGGAACATCATCATCATCGCCCACTACAACTGGTGCAGGGGGAGTGTGTGTAGAGGAGGGACCTAAACCCCGACTGCCTGCATCTGAACCCTCAGAAGAACTTGCTGAGGTGGAGGGTTCGTTGCGGAGTTGGTATCTCCTTGGGAATTATGGTGGTTGGGACTGGGCCTTAGATTGTTCCTCCACTGAGTAGCCCTCGGAGGCTTCCCAAGACGGGATGTAAGAGCTTGATTCTGAGGGATCTGTGGCCCTACCTCTCCCTGTGATTTGCTTCTTGGCTATTGATCTTTTTTGCACTACCAGAGGCTGAGTACCCTTGTCTCAGTCTCGGGAGGATTCACCCCTCCCTTTAGAAGTATGACTTGTACCTCTTGATCGAACCGTTGTCTGCAATACAAAGCAATATGAGTCAGTTAAAGTCTAGAAGCAGTGTGTTAAACGTTGCAAGAAAAACAGTGTGCAAATGTGAAAGTGCAGTCTGCACAATATTGAGTGCTGCTGCAAATTGCCTTGTGCGGACCGCACAATTTTAAAGTGCGGTCGCACAACTGAAGTGCGGACCGCACAATTTTGAGTGCGGCAGCACAAGACCAGGCTTAGACTACTAGTTCTATGTAGTTTGAACCTGCAGTCACACACATTTTTCTGCGGCCGCAGTTCATTATCTGCGGACCGCACAATTTTGAGTGCGATCCTCACATTGAATGCCTACTTTGATGATCTAACTTAGGATCTGCGGACCGCTCAAATTCATGTATGGCCGTACAAATTGAAACTATACGGCACTGACTTGGATTTTTCAATTGTTTGCATAATTTAGACATGGTATTGGTAAATTAAACATGATACATGATTCACCCAGCCCCCAATGATTGAATATGACATTACCCACATAATTCTAAGAACACATGATGAACATTTGACATTTTAGGCCTAAAAATAACTATACTACTTAAACAAAACTAAGAAAACTTGAAAAATCTAAACATGAATTGAACAACCAGTGATGAAGGATGCAGGGTACAATCTAGGTTGATGCAATGAGTGTAGAGTGTGAAATAATTTTTGTGCATTGTTCTTGCTTTGGTTACAAGAGTTCAAAGTGCATAAAGTTTTAAACTCTACTATGAGCGCCTATTTATAGTTTGACCAAATTAGGTCAAAAATAAAGATCTGCGGTCACACATTTTTTTGTGTGGTTCGCATTTTTTACCTGGGCCCTATTGAAGATCTGCGGTCCGCACAAAAGTGAGTGTGGCCGCAGATATTTGTGTGGAACACACAATTTCAACTGCTGTCGCAGAATGGCCATTTCTCTACAATTCCAAACTTCAGAGAGTTGAATTTTGGGTCTCCAGTTGTGCGGCCGCAGACTCCTCTCTGCTGTTGCATTCAATATTTTGTTGTCCGCACAATAAATGTGCGGTCCACACTTTTTCAACACTTGGCCATTTTTTCGAGCACAGTTCTTGCAAGGCACACTCCTTCCTGCAATTCACTTCAAAACAGTTAGCTAAAAACAAAACCTATCTAAAAAAGAAGAAAAATAAAAATAAAAAGAAACATGGATTGCCACCCAAGAAGCGTTTGATTTAACGTCGTGGGATGACATAAATTATCCTCAATCAAATTAAATGAATTAATGCCACGACGTGGCCATCATCCACTTTTCCAAAATAATTCTTCACCCCGGTGACCATTGATTCTAAGCACTTCATCATTTTTATTCTTCAAGTCTAATTCACCAAAGGGTGTCACATTCACAGCACTTTCCCGGAAGCATCCGTAACCGAGAATTAAACAATAACACAAGATCACCTTCTTTGAACTCATTGTTCCAGATGTACTTGTCATGGAAGTACTTCATCTTTTCCTTATATAAGGAAGAACTTGTATATGCATGGTGCCGGAATCCATCAAGATCATTCAATTGAGCCACCCATAGGTTGGCGGCGACATCCCATTCAAGATTAAGCTTCTTCAATGCCCACATAGCCTTGTTCTCAAGTTCCACCGGAAGGTGACAAGCTTTACCGAACACTAACCGGTATGGAGACATACCAATCAGTGTTTTGTAAGCCGTCATGTAAGCCCAAAGAGCATCATCAAGTTTCTTCGACCAATCGATCCGGTTGGCATTCACTGTCTTTGACAAAATACTCTTGATTAGTAAAAGCAAAACATATATCTTTGAATAAAACACTAAAGATATTTGCGAGGGAATTTTCATCTATTCAATTCGTGTTTTTCGATCGTGAAGCGTGCTGAGGAACACATGAAAGATCAAAAAGTAGTTTGCCAGAAAGCATGATTGGTTTTTGCTACTTATGTCACGCTAACAAATGAAGCCTTTGCATCGTTATGTCTACAAATAAACATTTTAACTTTATGAGTTTGAAAGTCTAGTATTTAGGCTGATTTTCTATCATTAATTTTAATAAAAAGACTAGTGTGATCCACTATGTATAATTATTCTTTAATGTTTCGGGCATATATACATTTGTCAATGCAATTTTTTAAATTAACTTTTGCCTAAATATTGGTATATTTTTCCTAGTAAAATTGAAATATGCTTTGTAACATCGCAATATGATTGAAATTGTATTATAATAAAGCAAATTAAGACTCGTCTGCTGCAGATCTAATAAATTGGACGCAGCGGCAAAGCCAACAATTTTAACAAGGGTACTAAAAGTAAACACGATAATACCACACATGAGAAATGAACATGCGACCTAAAATAAATTTTGAGCTACATTTGCACTGCATTAGGAGGTGATATTAGGCTAAAAGTCCATGTTTTTGCATGTAATTTGCCTTGTATTATACCTCAATCTTGTTAATTTTGATGTATCTATTTGTGACTCGAGCTTAATAATGGTGTTTATATGTGTAGGAGTCAATCTGAAGTGATTTGGCAAGCGTGCATGCAAAGTGAAGTAAAAATATAAGAATTTGGAGGAAGCATGATTTCGGTGCCCAGGTTGGTTCCAGGAACCCACCATAACGCCAATGACAAAATAACACATAAGTGAAAAAAATTTGGTGTACATGTTGGTGCCAGGCGCCAAGCGAGACGGCTTAGGGCAAATTTCGTCCTAATTCGGCTAGGACATGGTAGTTTCGACCCTACATGCCCTTAGACATTATTGGAGAGGGAAAAGGCTACAAGAACACTTAAAAGCAACGAATCACAAGAGGTTTTCTCTTTCATTCTTCCTTAATCTGTATTTAGTGCTTTCAATTATTATCATGATTGTTAGTATGATTATGAGTAGTTAAATCTTCCAATCTAAGGTTTGATGGAATCTATTATAGGATGATTTGTTCACTACGTTTAATATGAATTTGCCGTTGATCTTTCTCTACTTGTTCAACTATATTTTCGTTGTTGTTAATTGAAGAGATCTCAATTAGCTATTCCTATTTAGTGTATATTGCTCGAGAGAGAGTACGTATTTAGGTAGTTGTTGAACAACACCACTCCTAACGCATTTGAGAGATAGTACGGGTGGTTTAAAGATGTGATTAGAGATAACAAAACCTCGGTGCGATCGTAGCGAGCGGTGAATTAGTTTCTACTAGCATAGTTCGAGAGAATATATCTAGTAAATTGTGGTAGTTTCTTGAGGGAGATATCTACAACACCCAAAGTACTCAGATTGGTAGAGAATACTTAGGCGAATTTGTAGGAAACGTGGCGGGGGGGTTCCCACAATAGGGGAAATCATAACCCTAGACTTTTCCAAATCTTGTCTACAACATCTTCTTTGTTAGTTATAAATTACCGCATTTTAATTACTCTTATCTTAGTTAGTAAACACTCAAATCGATATTTAGTATTATTGATGGTTGATTACATGAATTCTTGTGAAACTAGTGGTTGTGATTAATAGGTTAATTCCCTGTGAGATTAGACTCCGGACTTGTAAACTGGTTAAATCGCTAGGATTCTAATTTTAGTAAATTTTCTTCATTTTAAATTCGTTATATTGAAATTCTAAAGTTTGTAGTCTTGTGTGTTACTGGTGCATTCCTAGAAACTCTTCAAGAACTTGTGAACTGTTTGAAGCATTACTAGATCCTGAGAAAGCTTTGAGGGCATTAAATCATGCAAACACGAAGGACAAACAACAGCAAAACCTAATAGAACAGATCAAACTAGATATGAGGGACGTCATAGGTGATCAGAACAACCGAAACAATGTGAATGACCCGAACAATCAGGGTGTGGCACCTCTTGTGCGAGCAGCAGCCTTGTATGATTGGGCATAAACCCACCATTGAAAATTTGGCAACCGCAATTGCATTCCCTATGACACAACCAGAGTCATTTCAAATCAAAACAAGGGATTGTTCTCTCGGTCTTACATTGAAGATCCACAACAACATCTGAATTTTTTTTTGTCAATTTTTGTCACTCAAAGACAACCGAATGTGACACCAAAAGTAATCAGACTATTATTGTTTCCATTCTCGGTGACTTGAGAAGATCAGACTTGTCTTAATTCGCTCCCCGTAAACTCCATCACCACTTAGAAGGAATTAGTCAAGCAGTTTTTGAATAAGTTCTACCCACCCAATAAGACTGCCAAGCAAGTTAATGAGATATTGAGCTTCCAACAGAAACTAACGGAAACACTACAAGAAAAGTGGGAGAGGTTCAAAGGTATGCTTGTTAAGTGTCCACATCATGGCTTTCCAGATCAGATGTTGGGACAAAGGTTTTACATGACATTGGAAGATAGCTTGAAGGCCAACATTGATGCTTCAGCAGGTGGAGCATTTTTGAGCAAATCATTTGGAGAGTGTAAGGTCCTGCTAGATAAAATGGCTCAAAACTCAGGATGGATGAAAAAAGACATTTCAATCACCCTTGTAGTTCACTCAGTAGCTTTGGACCCAAACAACTCCATTGCCGAGAATATTGCCACTCTGATGGCGCAAATGAACATCATCACCTAGAAGATTGATGAATCGGGCCAGGAGCAGGTACGCATAGTTGACTCAACTAATATGGGCTTATGTACACCATGAATTAACCAACCATACGTGTGCTCATGGGGTGGTGAAAGTGACAACCAGAACTATGAGGAGAATATGAACTATGTGGGAAACTATAGAGGCTAGAGGCAAAGTGGTCAAAACTGGGGGCAACAGAATCAATAGTATAGATCAGCACAACAGTAGTACAATAACAACAACAATTATGGATCTATGCGACCACATGGTCAAGTCGTGCCTTACCAAAGGCAACAACGATACAATCATCAGAATCAACAGCCTCAACAACAATAGATAATGAGACAAGATGATGTTGTTTGAAATTAAATGAATGTTGCAACAACTGACTGGGTCCATAGAAAAATACAAGAGATAGTGAAGCACATGACTTAGTGATAAAAGGCATTGAGATTCAATTAGGTCAGATATCTACGACTTTGAATAATCGTCCCCAAGGGACTTTATCTGCAGACACACTCGTCAATCCGAAAGAGTAGGTCCCGATGGAGCTTATGGCGGTGAGTCTAAGAAATGGTAGAGATCTTGATCTAGAGCAAGAAATTGCTCGCGAAAGCCAACCAACTGAGATACTTGTGCCAATACCAATTGAGGTGGAATATTCAACAGGGTCTAACTCAAGTCACAGGAAGGAAGCGCCCTCCAGCACCCTTCGCGTAAAGGTTGGCTAAATATCAGAAGGTTGAGCAGTACAAAAAATTCATGGAAATGTTTAAGAAAATTCAGGTGAACATTCCTCTAATTGATGCTTTGAGGGAGATGTCCGATTATGCAAAAATAATGAAGGACTTGATGTCTCGCAAGTTCGACTTTCAAGACTTGGCAAATGTAACATTAACTCAGAATGGTAGCGCTGTTGTGACAAAACCTATGGTGGAGAAGCTATTCGACCCTGGAATCTTCACAATTACATATACCATAGGTATCTATGCATTCGCCAAAGCATTGTGTATTTCGGGGGGAGCGTAAGTCTGATATCTTTGGCTATCTGTAAACGTTAGGCATTGGATGAGCAAGGCCCACATCCATATTACTACAGCTAGTTGACTGAACAGTGAAAAGGCCATCAGGTATACTTGACGATGTACTTGTGAAAGTTGGAATGTTTGTGTTTCTGGTAGATTTATCATTCTGGACTGCCAGGTATATGAGGAGATTCCCCTAACTTTGGGAAGGCCAATCTTGGACACAGGAAGAGATCTGATTGATTGTGAAATCGGGGAGCTGAAAATGAGGCTAAATAACGAAGAAATCACATTTAATTTGCAAATGTCTATGCGGCGACCTAGTGAGTTTGCAAACTGCTATTTGATAGAAGCCGTGGATGCGATCATGGAGGAAGTTGATGAGGCACTTAATGCAAAAGACCCTCTAGTAAACTGCCTCATGAACATAAAAGAGGTAAATGGTGAGGACTTGGTGGAGTGGGTGTTGGCTCTTGAAGTCCAAGGGTACTGGAAAAGAGAGCTCGAATTCGAATCTTTAACTTGGAAGAAATAAAGACCCCTCCAGCTAAGCTATCGATCGAAGAGCCACCAGTTTGAACTGAAATCGCTACCATCTCACCTCAGGTATGCTTTTTTGGGGTCTAAGTGGATTTTACCTATTATTATCTCATCTGGTTAGTTAGATGTGCAGGTAGAAAAACATTTACAGGTGTTAATAGAGTGCAAGACTGCAATTGGTTGGACCGTTGCAAATATTAAGGGTATCAACCCGGTCTTCTGTATGCAGATGATTCTACTAAAATATGGGCACAAACCTTCTAGAGAACATCGATGAAGGCTGAACCCCTACATAATAGAAGTCATGAAGAAGGAGGTGATCAAGTGGTTAGATATGGGAATCATTTTTACCATCTCCGACAGCAACTAGGTTAGTCCAGTTTAGTGTGTGCCAAAGAAAAATGGAATTATTGTGGTGCAAAACGAGAACACCGAGTTTATCTCAACAAGAACAGTCACGGGATGGCAAATTTGTATGGACTATAGAAGATTGAACAAGGCCATCCGAAAAGACCATTTTCCCATGTTGTTTATTAATCAGATGTTAGATAGATTGGAAGGGAGGTCCCACTTTTGCTTCTTGGCTATACTCGGGGTATAATCAGATCTATATTGCCCCGGACGATAGAGAGAAAATGTCATTCACCTGTCCATATGGCATCTAGGTTTTTCGGAGAATTCCGTTTGGCCTATGTAATGCACCTGCCATATTCCAAAGGTGCATGATGGCCATGTTTACAGATATGGTAAAGTACATAATGAAAGTTTTCATGGATGACTTCTCAGTGGTGGGAAGCTCGTTCGATGACTGCCTTAGGAATCTAAAAAGAGTGCTTAAGAGATGTATGTAGACTAATCTGGTGCTAAACTGATGTGCGATGCAAGCGATTATGCTGTGGGAGGAGTGTTGGGGCAACGAAAGGAGAAAGTCATTCACCCAATCTACTATGCAAGTAGAACCTTAAGTGGTACCCAAATAAAGTACACTATGACTAAGAAGGAAATGCTAGTAGTGGTGTTTGCATTTGACAAATTCAAGTCATACCCGATAGGAATGCAGGTAATTATTTATACTGACCATACTACTCTCAAGTACCTAATTGAGAAGAAGGATTCAAAACCGCGCCTGATTCAATGATTGTTGCTACTACAAGAATTCGACCCAGAAATCCGTGACTAGAAGAGAACAAAGAACCAAGTGGCGGGTCGCTTGTCCAGGCTGGAAGGAGCATATAAGAATGTTGAGGTAGAAGATATCTTGGAAAACTTTCTGTATGAAAAGTTGTTGGACAAAATACTTGAGGTAGTGCCATGCTATGCAAATATTGTAAACTACATGGCGAGCGGTTTGTTCCCTATGACCTGTCTTCTATGCAAAAGAAAAAGTTCTTTCGTGATTGTCGCATGTATTTCTAGGATAAACCATATTTGTTTAGGATTTGTATTGATAACATGATCATGGGATGTATTCCCAAGATAGACCAAGCTTATGTTATGCATGCATGTCAGCTTCGCCTTACGGAGGCCACTTTTGAGGAGTTAGGACAGCTGCTAAAGTGCTAGAGTCGGGCTTTTATTGGCAGACGTTGTTTAAAGATGCACACTTTTGGGTAAAATGTTGTGCTGAGTGACAACAAACATGTAATATTTCCTGTTGGCATGAGATTCCCATGAACCCAATTCAAGAGGTTGAAGTATTTGATGCACAAGGAATCAATTTTATGGGACCATTTGTCAGCTCATATGGCAACACTATATACTAGTAGCAGTGGACTATCTCTCGAAATGGGTAGAAGCCGTGGCACTCCTAACAAATGTGCTAAGGGAGTTATTGGTTTTCTAAGAAAAAAATATCTTCACCCGATTCGACACTCCAAGAGCGATCATCAGTGATGGAAACATCCACTTCTGTAACTGATCCTTTGCAAAGTTGTTGAAACAAATATGGTGTTATCCATAAGGTGGCCACTCCGTATCACCCACAAAAAAGTGGGAAAGTGGAGGTGTCAAACATAGAAATCAAGTGTGTTTTGACCAAAACTATAAATGCTACTCGGATTGATTGGGCAAAAATGAGCCTACCGCACTGCATTTAAAACTCCGATTGGTATGTAACTATAAATATTGGTGTTTGGAAAAGTGTATCACTTACTGGTGGAGTTAAATCATAGAGCTTTTTGGGCGTTAAGGCAATTAAATCTTGACTTGGAGGCCGCTGGTACAAGTAGAGTCACATAGCTGCATGAACTTGATGAGTTCCGTTACCATGCTTTTGAAAACACTGTGTTGTACAAAGAAATGATGAAGATGATGCACGACAAACATATTCAAGAAAGAATTTCCAAACCTGGAGATATCATGTTGTTGTACAACTTAATATTGAAATTATTTATGGGTAAGCTGAAGTCTAGATGGTCAGGACCATTTAGAGTTGTGCAAGTATTCTCAAGCGGAGCTATTGAAAATGAATCTGAGGATGGAACGAACAAGTTTAGAGTCAATGGGAAAAGGTTGAAACATTACTTTGGCATCGATGAGGAAAAAGTTGTATCGCTGATTCATTTAAAGGAGCCTCAAGTGTTAAGTGAACACTGAGTTCGATTGACTGCGTCATGCCACGACGTTAAATAAAGCACTTGTTGGGAGGCAACCCAATTTTCTTGTTTTTATCTAGTTGTCATTTAGTCAAAATTTAGAAAAAAAAAATATAAAAAAAATTAAAAAAATGAGAAGCCCAGACGCGGACGAAAACAGCAAAGGCAGAAACAAACTCTCACATCTTCCTCTTCAGCGCCAGGCGCAGACGAAAACACCAGGTAAGTCCCCTACCCGTTTACCCTCAACCCGTCCCAAATCCGTCTTCACACCTAATATTAATAAAACATCCCCACCTAAAACAATAACCAACCGACCATCACACCCTAAACCCCTAATCCCCACCCAGTTCTCTCTCTCTCTCTCTCTCTCTCTCTCTTTCTCTCCCTCCCTCCGTCTCTCTTCGAATCCTCCCCCCCCCCCCCCCCCCCCCCTCCCC
>ML250954.1:11659-99055 GCA_005239495.1 Nicotiana undulata | reverse complement strand
CCCCCCCCCCCCCTCCCAAACATCCCATAGAGTAGAGTGTTGGCAAGTGTGTGTTGAATAATATGTTTTTTTGGCTAGGTTAATTGACTACGGGCTGAAAAACTAAAAGTCCCATCACCTTGTTTAATTTGGGAGGGTATGGAACTTGTCCAATGGTTTTAAAGGCTTGAATGAAAGTGTTGCGCACCAAGTGTTTGATGAAATTCTTGACAGAACATTGTTGATTGTCGGCAAAGTCTGGGTAGCCGAGCATTGTTTATTGGCGCTAAAGTGTGAGTGTGGGGTATTAGAGAGTGATTTCATGCACGAAGGTCGTATGTGGGTGCCTATCTATGTGCATTTGTCGTGTACTGTATTGTTTCTTTTCCCTTTTAGGTGTTCCATTGAATTATAGTGTATAATAATTACGTGTGTAGCGACTAGGGGAAAAGAATGTTATGAATCTACTTTAAAGGTCTGGGTGTAGTGAGATGCATTGTATTGTATGTGCTTCCGTTATTTTCTACATGTAGATATTGTTGGTTGCTAAAGGGGAAGTCTTGAGTACCCGAAGCATTGCTTGAATCTTAAGTGTAGGGTCACCCCAACCCTACCTTTTGTCTATAGTGGATATTGCAGTTTTAACTAACACGACATTTGTTGTTCGTAGGTGACGATATTAATGGATTGTGAAGGTTCGCAAAATGGAATGGCAACGGCAATGGAAAATCCGTATACGGCTGCCCCATCCACAAAGAAACGCGAACAAATTTAGGTTGCTCCACGCAAATCGGGAAAAGGAAAGCAAGTGGCTAAACCTTCAGCAAAGCATCCTCGTGTGCCTCGTCCAGCTCTCAAACTAGATAGCGAGGATGCAAGAACATAGTACCACTCCTTTGTACCATACGAACAATATATCTCAGAGATGGGCATCAACACCATATCTTTAGAGCAGCATTTTCCCGCCGTTCTGTACTAGATAAAGGAGTTGAAGCTGCACCGTTTGTTAAAATTCCCCGACCAGCTAATTTGAGCATGGTGAAAGAATTATATGCTATTGGTATCGTCAGAAAAATGAAGCCGGTGTGCGAGGTGTGTGGATCAACTTGAAAGCTTAGGCGCTTTGTGAGTTTTGGGGGGCTCCAAACCATGATCCGAGAATTTTTTAAAAGTTCGTGCGCAGTCCAGATTGCCCAGCCATCCGTCAGACATTATGTGGGGTGAACTCGATGGCGAAGTGGATTCGTTAACAACGAAATGACACCCACAGGGACATATGCCAGACTGAGGTCTGGCATAACTTTGCTCTTGCTTGTATTATGTCGGGTGAGCATTCTTGAGACTGCACGAGAGCGAGGGTTTGTTTGATCATTTTTTGATGATGCGGAAACCTGTCAACATTGGTCTGTTAATTCTCCATGAGATAACTTGCACAAAATTTCTAAACGACTCTAGGAGGTTCTTCTATGTGAACCTGTTAACACATCTATTACTGCAGTGGGAGGTACCAGTTAATGAGGGAGATGATGAGATTGTGCTGGAATTGACCGAGTTGCTAGATATCTCGGCGATACTACCAGAGAATGGTCCAAAGTTGAGCACTGCTGCAAGGTAAGAACCAGATAACAACCTGCAACATCACATGTATTGTATGATGAGCCTGCTTTTGCAAAGGTAGGGGTGACAATGGTAGAGAAGCAGAAGTTGAACCAGGATTGTCCATAATCGGGGTCGACCAAGAAGTTTTTGGGATTGTCACCGAGTAGACCGCCTCACTTTTCTGAGGATCGGAAGACTATTCCACCATCTCATGATAGGGGCAAGGCTAGTGAGGAGGTTGATGGGCCTTTAGCCATTGTGAGCTCTGCGGAGGACGACACATCAGGTGGTTCGAGGTCTCGTTGATCGCGGCAGGCTCGTTGATCGGTAGATGAGAAGTCCGATGGAGAAGTCTCTGACTACGACCCAAATGGGCCCGATTAGCCAGGGAGTTCCTTTTATCCACCCTCCTGCTTATATTTTTGTTGTATGTGCATTGGGGACACTGCACCTTTTAAGTGTAGGGTGGGGAATTTCCTTTGATGAGTAGTAGTAGTAGTATCTTAGTGTAAACGTGTAATTTTTGACCCTCCTAGAGATTTTATACATTTTAGCGTTTAATATTTAGTTTAGTCCTAATATCGTCATTTTAGCTAGGTTTAACTCTTTTACTTTATTTTAAGTACAAAAATTTAAAAAATACAAAAAATAAGTTTATTTTAATATTTAATTAATTAAGTTTTAATTAATATTTTTAGAATTATAAATTTTGTATCATTTTAAAAGGAAGAGTAAGTTTTTGGGTTGTAAAGTTCATTTTCTAGTCTTTGGTTCAATTTCAAAAGCACATTCCCCTTAGACCAAAAGCCACTAACCTAACCCTAAAACATATACTCCTTCTTAAATACTACACCCTAACATTAGAAAGGGACTATATATTAGACCCTAGAGACAAAAAAGGACATCGGGAAAAACGAGCCACCAGCTTGCCGGAGAACACGAGGACAACCATGACACACCCCTGATACCTTCTTCCTGACCAAACCTACAGCAGCCAACCTCCCTCATCCTCAACACCCTCCGCCGCACCACCACCCCAGCCACCGGAGACAGCGGCAACCACACCATCTCCTCACGCCTCATCTTCTGTTGTCACCTTCGCCGCCCAAGAACATCCCTAAGCAACCATTGAAACTCAGCCTTGAAGCTCAGCGTTTCAGCCATTAAACACACACCAAACGACACAAAAAACAGAGAGAACGAGAGTAAGAGAGAGGCGGCGAGTTTCAGTCCAAAAATCAAGTGAGCAGTAGCTTCGAGTTTGGGTTCCGAGTTTTTCAGCGTCGTTTCGAGGTTCCGTCGGCATCTCTGTCCGTTATTCAAGCTTCAAAACAGTCCTGTAAAGCTCCGAATTATGGCTGTTTTTGTTGGGTTCCGGCCGCCGTTGGTCGTTTTGCTATGTCCGCTTCTCGTTGGCGAGATCTAAAGTTTTTCAGTTCAAATTTCTGTTGCCATATAGTTTCTGGTCAGATTTCAATCGCCGGTTCGATGTAACCGAGTTCTCGATAATAGAAAGGAAAACTGTTGAAGGTTCCGGCCGAGTTTCTGTTTTCTTCGTGAGGATTGCTGACTGAGTTATAGCAGAAAAGGATGTTGCCTTAACCACGTTACTGGTGAGACTTTTATCATTAATTTGATGCAATTAGTACGTTATTTTTTTTTCCAATTTTTGTATAGCTTAGTGCTTATTTGACTTTGAAATTTGAACTCCAAATTGATTAATTTTATGGTCAGTGATTGAAACATTAATGCATTTGGGTCCTAAGGTTTGGTATTGTAAAATTTGTGTTCTTTATAAATATAATCTAATCAAGCTTAGTTAATTCCCATTCATAGCATGCTTCAGGTGCGATTAATAAATTATCGTGGCTATGGGTACGGTTCCCGTGGCATATTCATGATACATAAGTTCAGATTCGGGTATGCATTTCATGTGACCCGACCATAATTTCGAATAATAATAAAAATTAACATGTTGTGAATTGCGGGTGCGTTTCCCGTAGCGCAATTCGCAATGTGTATAATACCGTAAGTCAAAGTTCGGGTGTGCATTTTATGTGACTCGGCCATAACTTTGTTTAATGTTAAAACATAAATATGTCGTAAATCGCGGGTGCATTTCATGTGGCGCGGTTTGTAACATATACAAAAACAAACGCGTGCGCGATATCGCAACTTGTTCAAATTAATTCTATATATAATTAAAAGCGGTTTAAAAGGAATAAAATTCACGTAGGTCGAGAACAATGTTTTAAAATCAGATAAATATGCCAATAATAATAGTTGAGCGACCGTGCTAAAACCACGGAACCCGAGAATGCCTAACACCTTCTCTCGGGTTAACAGAATTCCTTACCCGGATTTTTATGTTCGCGGACTATAAAACAAAGTCAATTTTTCCTCGATTCGGGATTTAAACCGGTGACTTGGGACACCATAAGCTATCCCAAGTGGCGACTTTGAATTTTAAATTACAATAATCCCGTTTTGATTGTCACTTAAATTGGAAAAATCTCCCTTATACCTTTCCTGGGGTAGTAAAAAGGAGGTGTGACAGCTCTGGCGACTCTGTTGGGGATCGAACCCAGAATCTCTGGTTCAGGGTTCTAAGAATTCGAGCTTGGAATAATTGTTATAATTGGCTTTCATTATTATCTGATTTTTATATGTGTTGAACCTAATGTGCTAAACGTTTTTTTAGCGCTTTGATATTATCTTAATTGTATATAAATTGTGCCAAAACCCTCTTCTATCTGAGTCTTCTAAATCATCTGGGAAGTGTACACTTCGTGTGACTTCTTTTCTGTTAGAGTCACATCCAAATTTTAGAACGAGGTTCGGACAAGTTGCAAAGCCGGTGAAGCTTCTGTATTCCCGGTACGCTGCCCCCCTCAGCTTAAGCTGTCCGCTCGGGTAAGCCAGGTCTAGAACAAAACCCCATGATTTAAACTTAGAATGACATAACTTCATGCCGGATCCCTAATAGAAACGATTATTTGCATCATGTGCATTTGGCTTAGGGGACTCAACACAGGGGTTGGGTCCGTCTAGGACAGGCGTCCCCAAAAATAAAAGACCATCTTGATGCATTTTATGTACTACATGTTGTATTCTTCAAGGGTAAAAAGGGTCATGTGGCGGACCAGTAATGGTTGAGGGTAAATGAGAAAAAGAGAAAGTTTAAGTGTGAAAATGAAGCAAGTAGGCCCGATTATATATTTCTTTCACAAATTTATTTATTTATTTTATGTCAAGAGAAAGACCAAAAAAAATGATAATGAAAAATAATAATAATAAAAAATTGCACTTTCCTGTCACTTTCCCAAAAAAAAAAAGAAAAAAAAGAAAATCCGAAAAGATTTTTACACGTCTTCATGATTTTTTCAAAAAAAAAAGAGAAAAAATGTGGGTTTTTTACAAATCATTGTTTTTTTAATTTCTCTCTCGTATCCAATCAGCCCGAACTACGCAAACCTGATTCTCATCTTTTCGGGCGTGATACGTAGGCAACTCACATAGGGTCCGGTCTTCCTAGTGTGTCTTAGGATCTTGGCTTCGCGGGGTCGTAGCCAAATCTTGTATTCTTAGCCACATTTGGCCACATAGGTTATTTTTGCAAAATAAGGTTATTTTGTCAAAGTGGCTTGTTATCCAATGTCTTAGAGCTCTAAGTCTACAACAAGGTGTCCTCTCTGTTGAAGGCCTATTCTGTTGAATTTGCATGCTTAGCCATTTTTTAGCCACATAAGCCATTTCTACAAAATGGGTCGTTTTTTCAAAGTAATTTTTCCATGTCTTTGAGGTCACCTTTGTTGAGTTTGCACCAATAGCTCCTTTGGCCACATAGGTCATTTTTGCAAAAATAGCTCAATCATGTCTTGTATGTGTCCAATAGGAGGTGTTGTGGCATCACATTGCGTCTCGAGTCACTAACCCTATTTGGCCTTATTTTTCTCATACATGTGTGGATTTGCTTACCTGAGCATGACATATACCCCAGAGCCATTCCAGTCAGGACCGTTGCATACACGAGCTGCTTGAAGAAACGTTTTATTTTTGAGTCTATTTCATGTTGTCTGTTAATTTTAGTCTTGAACAGTAGTATCGGGTCTGTCAGTCTAGTTAAGATTGTCAAGTCTTTTGTTATAATACTTCCTGTTTTGTATCTGGAAAAAAAACCAAAAAAAGTTATAAATGAAAAATTCAAAAGATTTTTGTTTTATTAGTTTATTTTATCCATTATTTTTCCGGAACTATGTTTGGTCTGATTCATGTGGAACATGATACGTAGGCAACCTACATAGGGTCCGATCAAATCATTTTTAAAATTAAAAAAAATAAAAAAAAAATGAAAAGAGAGAAAAAGAATGTATTTGTGAGGTTTGAAGGTGGGAGAAAGAAATTAGTGATAATTAGAAAGAAAAGAGAGGAAGAAAAATGTGCAAGCCAAGGAGTGCTAGTAAAGAAAGAAGAGAAGATTGAAATGAACAAAATGGAGATGATGCCAAATGACCTTGTGACCCTTGAAGTTATTCTAGAATCATTAATTGTTGCTAGGTGCATTGCACACAATGTGGCGTTTTATCTAATGAATGCCCTAACGCTAGCATGTTGGCTTTATTTTGCTCCTCTTTGGTATTTTAATTGTTATTATAACAGAATGTGGTTAGTTTGCGGTGAGTCATCCATACAACACAAAGTCAGAAAGCAAGGTAGCCATGACAAGCAAAGACTTGGCCACAGGAGTTGTGGACCCGCCGAAAAAAATTGTTTAATCGGAATCGGAACTGAGAGAAGAGGTCTTAAGGTTGAAAGGACAGGTGGCTGAAATATACCAAGCTTGGATTAGTGGGCGTCCTCCACCATTATTTCCCACTAACTACACCAAAAGCTTCTCCACAATTCCACCACTGTCACAAATCCAGATTCCCACTGCTGCTGATATCTCCCCACAACCTTTTCACACTCCACCTCCCAAAACCACCTCCACCCCATATCCCGCTCCTTTGACCACTCATGTTTTTGTAGCTCCTCCACCAGCTACTCTTCCTCGTTCCTCTAGTGAGATTGTGTTCAAAGTCCCTAATGCCCAACGCTATGCTCCAGAACCAATTTTCAAGGTCTCAGATCCGTACTCTTATGCTCCCCATTTTGAGCCTCCTGGTGAAACTGAAAAGCTTGCTAAGACATTGGGGCACGATGAGATATCCAGAAAGCTAAAAGATATTTTTCTGTCTGTGGGGTTTAAAATGCCAAAGTTTAACTTATACGATGGGCGGAGAGATCCAGTAGCCCATCTGAAGGGTTATTGTAGCGAAATGAAGAGTGTTGGCCGAAATGATGAATTGTTGATGGCGTATTTCAGTGAGAGTTTGAGTGGAGAAGCCTTGGAGTGGTATACTCGTCAGGATGTCAGTAAGTGGCATGCATGGGATTACATGGCTCAAGATTTTGTTCGGCACTATCAGTACAATGTAGACATTATCCCAGACTGCTCCTCCCTATCTCAGATAGAAAAGAAACCCGAGGGAAGTTTTGAGGAGTTTAGGCTCAGATGGAACGAACAAGTTGCTCAAGTCGGTCCTCTGATTGATAGAAAAGATGTTGTTCAACCCCGCCAACGTCAGGATCCAGTGAGCATTCCTGCTAAACACTTTCAGCCTCAATACCGACCCCATGGACATCCTCGTACTCCATATAATCCTCACCAATGCTATTTTCCTCCACAAAATCCCCAATGTCATACCCTACATTCCCAATACTCTATCCACAATGCACCGTTGTATGCTCCACACCCACGAAACCCGCGACAGCTGGCACTGCCTCCACAAATGTCCTACCCGCCTCTACATGCATGTCAACCACCTACCCTAAAGAGGTTCCAACTAAGGCCAGAGTACAAAATGAGAAGGCAGTAACAAAGAAATAGTTTTACGCCGATTGGAGAATCCTACACAAGCTTGTTTGAAAAGTTGAAACATTTTGGCCTGATTGAGTCACTCCTTGACTACACTCCGGACCCATATGCAAGAGGTTTTGATCCTACTAAACGATGCATGTACCACTCTAATGTCCAAGGGCATAGCATTGAAGATTGTTGTGTTTCGAAAAGGGAAATAGAAAGAATGGTTCAAGAAGGGATAATTGTGGTCCAAGGTAGTAATACCCCAAGTGTCACACATAATCCTCTACAGGTACATGACAACGTACAAATTGTTGGGACGGTTTGCAATAACGAAAGGTTGGTCGAAGGAGTCAATGAGCCGCCTGGTGAAGACAATGTGATTGAAGTTGGTGAAGGTCCCAGTAATTTTGATGTGCAACTCAGTGGCTAAGATCTCGAGCTTATTAATTAGAAAGCACCTCATTTCCTCGCCGGGAAGGAGTCTTGGCAGCTCATTTGACTTCTTTTCTGCTATCTGGTTATTTCGGGGTTGTAACCCAGATTTTATCTTGTTGTTTTGGTGATTCAAACCCTTCCATCCTCTTTTGCTTATCTCTAGGAGTCTTGTTAGTTAGTTTTGTGTCTCTCAGTTTGTCATCTAGGTTTGTTTCGGTGTTGTTCAAACCCTTCCATCCCTTGGTCAAATGAGATTTTGTTTTTCTGTTATTTGCAGTCTTCGTTTAGTTCTTTTCTTGTATATTGTTCTTTTCAAGTCAAATCTAGTGATATGACATGCATGCAGAGTTTTTAGCCAGATCTTAAAAGCCAATCTAATCATGGAATAATGAAATATGGTTCTGAATATGATAAAAGATGCGTTTGAGGAAACAAGTAAAGATTCACACATGTTGAGATAACTTGAAGCTTGAATTGAGTGAAATTGAGGCAATTAGTATGAGAATTCAAGAGGTTGATAAAAGCATACAACAAGGGAATGTGTCACAAACAGTTTGAGGTGGATCAATCAGTGTTGAAACACATCCTTCCACATCAGGATGAAGCAAAAGGCAAGTTCGCCCCAAACGGGCAGGGGCCGTTCATCGTAACGAGAGTGTTGTCCAATGGTGCTTTGTATTTGACAGATATAGAAGGCAAATGTGTAGATATGATTATCAATTCATATGCAATCAAAAGATATTATGTATGATTTCTTTGGTTTAAATTGTGTTTGTTTGTACTTGGCATGTTTTTAAGATTGGAATGACGGAGGCATTTTATTCTGCTATCTAAACACTTTACCCTTTGTTACCCCATTGAGCCTTATATATTTTCTTTCATACTCCTCTTTTGGAATCAGTAGCAAAGTTCAGAAACACGGACACAAAAGGTAAATAAAGAAGGAAAAGAGGAAAAGATAAGAGAAAAATAGAAAGAAAGGAATGAAAAAGAGTGGAACAAAAAAGAAAACAAAAAGAAGAAAAGAAAAGAAAAAAAAAAGAAGAGAAAAAGAGAAAAGTAACAACAATAAATTAATTCCTATGACATGAACTACGTTCGACCTGATTCCTTTTAAGGATACGTAGGCAGCCTCACGGTTCGGTCCCATCCAAATAAAAATTCAAAAGCCCCCAGGCAAAGAAACTGGGGCAGAAGTTGCGGCTATATAAAAAATCTGATTCCAAAAGTTGTAATTGTGAACCCACCCAATTTATTTTTTGAGCCTTTATCTTTTCTTTCTAACCCCATCCAAAAGCCCGGATTACGGTCCAAAGGAAGACCTTCCGACCAATATTTGAGAGTGCCAAGTCAAGCGAGACAGAGGTATGATTCACACCAGGGGCAACACTCTGTGCCGCACAAAGGAAAAATGAATAAAATGAGAGAGTCTTATTGGTGAAAACACTCATGGGAACCGTAAGACGATGGTGAGTTGAGAGAAAATTTAAAACAATAGAGTCTTATTGGTGAAAACCCTCAAGGGCACCGTAAAGCGATAGTGAGCTGAGAGAAAAATTTGAAACAAGAGAGTCTTATTGGTGAAAACCCTCGCGTGCATAGTAAGACAATGGTGAGTTGAGAGATGAGAGAATCTTGTTGGTGAAAAACCTTCGGGACACTACAACTTGAATGAGGCTCGTGACTGTACAGAGAAATTGGATCATTAAAAGCCAGATTTCGAAGTATGAATACATAACATGAACTGGAAATATGATTGGTCGGACGGATTAGGCTGATCAATCCAATATGCATGTCATGATCATTGGAGCCAGCTGCTTCACTCAGATAAGTCTTTTTTCCATTCTTCTTCACATAGGTATATTTGTTCAAAATTTCCTTCGTTCCTTCTTCCAAAAATCACTTCATTGTGCTATTTGAGTCTATATTTATGAATCTCTTTCGAGTTAGCCCTTGTTGAACAAGTAGGAAAGGATTCCAAAGCCCACTGCCAGCTTTTAAATTGCACAAAGCGGAGTTCGGCCAAGCACATCACAAGTGACATGATTCAGAATGAGCAGTATGGTGATAACTGAAGTTCATGTGATAAGGTGATTCTTGAATTTTGAAAACTACGAAGATTCGGCAACTTTCAGAATGAAAACACAATGCAACAAGTGGATGTAAGAGATTCAGGTCATCTAGAAGTTTTGTGGTCCAGTTTCGACCAAAAGGTCAAACAATCCCTTACTGGCCCGAAGCAGCTCATCAGAATGAAGCATGGCAGTGACAAGAGTAGACACTCAGCAATGATGCCACAAACTAACCACCACATTTTCAAACTAACAATATTTTATTTTTCTGAAACAGGGGAAAGAAAATTTGTCTGATTTGCAGGGACCCTTCATGAGGAAAGCATGGTTCAGGGGCAAGGCATTTTGTTCTTTCTGCAGAGATCATCCAGAAAAGAGAGCATGGCTCAGTTAAGTACATTTTAAGTTTTCAAGACCCTCCTGGATAATGGGATTTAGTTTTCAAGTTTTCAGGACCCTCCTGGATAATGGGATTTAGTTTTCAAGTTCTCAGGACCCACCTGGACAATGAGATTTAGTTCAAAATTCAAAACATCCATGAATAACAAGATCTAGCATAAGCTCTACTTTGAGGATATATAGTTGGCTTTAAAGTTTTCATTCTTAAGATGAGATTCAATTTGAACTTTTCAGGACCCTCCTAGATAATGGGATTTAGTTTAAATTATTAGAGATTTTGGGTAACATGATTCGATTAACATTCACAGATGAGCCCAGATACCAAACTGGGGCAGAAAAAGTTTCTTTGTTTGTCTGTTTGTTGTAATCAGGCGCCCACCTGGAGAACAAGGGAATGCAGCTTAAGTTGTAGAAATCAGGCGCCCACCTGGAGAACAAGGGAATACAATTTCAAGTATTTGGAAATCACGCGCCCACCTGGAGAACAAGGGAATACAATTCAGCTTTTGGAAATCAGGTGCTCACCTGGAGAACAAGGGAATACAGTTCGAGTTTTGGCAATCAGGCGCCCAACTAGAGATCATGGAATACAGTTTCACGTTTTGGCAATCAGGCGCCCACCTGGAGAACAAGGGAATACAGTTTGAGTTTTGGCAATCAGGAGCCCACCTGGAGAACAAGGGAATACAGTTCAAGTTTTTGGCAATCAGGCGCCCACCTGGAGAACAAGGGAATACAGTTCAAGTTTCGGCAATTAGGCGCCCACCTGTAGAACAAGGGAATACAGTTCAGGTTTTTGGCAATCAGGCACCCACCTGGAGAACAAGGGAATACAATTCAAGTTTTTGGCAATCAGGAGCCTACCTGGAGAACAAGGGAATACAGTTCGAGTTTTTGGAAATCAGGCGCCCACCTGGAGAACAAGGTAATACAGTTCAAGTTTTTGGCAATCAGGCGCCCACCTAGAGAACAAGGGAATACAATTCATGTTTTTGGCAATCACGCGCCCACCTAGAGAACAAGGGAATACAGTTCAAGTTTTTGGCAATCAGGCGCCCACATGGAGAACAAGGGAATACAATTTCAAGTTGTGGAAATCAGTTGCCCACCTGGACAATAAGGGAATACAGTTCCAGATTTTGGCAATCAGGTGCCCACCTGGAGAACAAGGGAATACAATTCGAGTTGTGGAAATCAGGCGCCCACCTGGAGAACTAGGGACTATAGTTCATGTTTTTTGCAATCAGGCGCCCACCTGGAGAACAAGGAAATACAGTTCAAATGTTTGGCAATTAGGCACCCACCTGGAGAACAAAGGAATACAGTTCGAGTTTTGGCAATCAGGCGCCCACCTGGAGAACAAGGGAATACATTTCAAGTTTTTGGTAATCAGGCGCCCACCTGGAGAACAAGGGAATACATTTCGAGTTTTCTGCAATCAGGCGCCCACCTGGAAAACAAGGGAATACAATTCAAGTTTTTGGTAATCAGGCGCCCACCTTGAGAACAAGGGAATACAATTCAAGTTTTGGTAATCAGGCGCCCACCTAAAGAACAAGGGAATACAGTTTAAGTTTTGGCAATCAGGAGCCCATCTAGAGAACAAGGGAATATAGTTCGAGTTTTGGCAATCAGGCGCCCACCTGGAGAACAAGGGAATATAGTTCAAGTTTTTCCAATCAGGCGCCCACCTGGAGAACAAGGGAATACAATTCAAGTTTTTGGTAATCAGGCTCCCACCTGGAGAACAAAGGAATACAGTTCAAGTTTTTGGCAATCAGGCGCCCACCTAGAGAACAAGGGAATACAGTACGAGTTTATGGCAATCAAGCGCCCACTTGGAGAACAAGGGAATACAGTTCTAGTGTTTTGCAATCAGACGCCCACCTGGAGAACAAGGGAATACAGTTCAAGTTTTTTGCATTCAGGCGCCCACCTGGAGAACAAGGGAATACAATTCAAGTTTTTGGTAATCAGGCTCCCACCTGGAGAACAAGGGAATACAGTTCAAGTTTTTGGCAATCAGGCGCCCACCTGGAGAACAAGGGAATACAGTACGAGTTTATGGCAATCAAGCGCCTACTTGGAGAACAAGGGAATACAGTTCTAGTTTTTTGCAATCAGGCGCCCACCTGGAGAACAAGGGAATACAATTCAAGTTTTTTGGAAATAAGGCGCCCACCTGGAGAACAAGGGAAAACAATTCTAGTTTTGGAAATCAGGCACCCACCTTGAGAACAAGGGAATGCAGTTTGAGTTTTGGCAATCAGGCGCCCACCTGGAGAACAAGGGAAAACAATTCTAGTTTTGGAAATCAGGCACCCACCTTGAGAACAAGGGAATGCAGTTTGAGTTTTGGCAATCAGGCGCCCACCTGGAGAACAAGGGAATACAATTTGGGTTTTGGCAATCAGGCGCCCACTTGGAGAAAAAGGGAATACAGTTCAAGTTTTTTGCAATCAGGAGCCCACCTGGAGAACAAGGGAATACAATTCATGTTTTGGGTAATCAGGCGCCCACCTGGAGAACAAGGGAAAACATTTCAAATTTTTGGCAATCAGGCGCCCACCTGGAGAACAAGGGAATACAGTTCGAGTTTTGGCAATCAGGCGCCCACCTGTAGAACAAGGGAATACAATTCAAGTTTTTTGCAATCAGGCGTCCACCTGGAGAACAAGGGAATGCAATTCAAGTTTTTGGTAATCAGGCTCCCACTTGGAGAACAAGGGAATAGAGTTCAAGTTTTTGGCACTCAGGCGCCCACCTGGAGAACAAGGGAATACAGTACGAGTTTATGGCAATCAAGCGCCCATTTGGAGAACAAGGGAATACAGTTCTAGTTTTTTGCAATCAGGCGCCCACCTAGAGGACAAGGGAATACAATTCAAGTTTTTGGAAATAAGGCGCCCACCTGGAGAATTAGGGAAAACAATTCGAGTTTTGGAAATCAGGCACCCACCTTGAGAACAAGGGAATGCAGTTTGAGTTTTAGCAATCAGGCGCCCACCTGGAGAACAAGGGAATACAATTTGGGTTTTGGCAATCAGGCGCCCACTTGGAGAACAAGGGAATACAGTTCAAGTTTTTTGCAATCAGGAGCCCACCTGGAGAACAAGGGAATACAATTCAAGTTTTTGGTAATCAGGCGCCCACTTGGAGAACAAGGGAATACATTTCAAATTTTTGGCAATCAGGCGCCCACCTGGAGAACAAGGGAATATAGTTAGAGTTTTGGAAATCAGGCGCCCACCTGTAGAACAAGGGAATACAATTCAAGTTTTTTGCAATCAGGCGTCCACCAGGAGAACAAAGAAATACAGTTCAATATTGTGTCAATCAGGCGCCCACCTAGAGAACAAGGGAATACAATTCAAGTTTTTGGTAATCAGGCGCCCACCTGGAGAACGAGGGAATACAATTCACGTTTTGGTAATCAGGCGCCCACTTGAAGAACAAGGGAATACAATTTAAGTTTTGGCAATCAGGCGCCCACCTGGAGAACAAGGGAATACAGTTCGAGTTTTGGCAATCAGGCGCCCACCTGGAGAACAAGGGAATACAATTAAAGGTTTGGAAATCAGGCGCCCACCTGGAGAACAAGGTAATATAGTTCAAGGTTTTTGCAATTAGGCGCCCACCTGGAGAACAAGGGAATACAATTCAAGTTTTTGGTAATCAGGCGCCCACCTGGAGAACAAGGGAATACAGTTCAAATTGTTGGTAATCAGGCACCTACCTGGAGAACAAGGGAATACAGTTCGAGTTTTGGCAATCAGGCGCCCACCTGAAGAACAAGGGAATACTGTTCAAGTTTTTTGCAATCAGGCGCACACCTGGAGAACAAAGGAATACAATTCAAGTTTTGGAAATCAGGCGCTCACCTGGAGAACAAGGGAATACAACTTCAAGTTGTGGAAATCTCTCACCCACCTGGAGAACAAGGGAATACAGTTCAAGTTTTTGGCAATCAGGCGCCCACTTGGAGAACAAGGGAATACAGTTCAAGTTTTTTGCAATCAGGCACCCACCTGGAGAACAAGGGAATACAATTAAAGTTTTTGGCAATCAGGAGCCCACCTGGAGAATAAGGGAATACAATTTGAGTTTTTGGCAATCAGGCGCCCACCCTGAGAACAAGGGAATACAGTTCAAGTTTTTGGCAATCAGGGGCCCACTTGGAGAACAAGGGAATACAATTCAAGTTTTTGGCAATCAGGCGTCCACCTAGAGAACAAGGGAATACATTTCAAGTTTTTGGCAATCAGGAGCCCACCTGGAGAACAAGGGAATAAAATTTCAAGTTGTGGAAATTAGGCGCCCACCTGGAGAACAAGGGAATACAGTTCTAGTTTTTGGCAATCAGGTGCCCATCTGGAGAACAAGGGAATAAAATTCGAGTTGTGGAAATCAGGCACCCACCTGGAGAACTAGGGACTATAGTTCAAGTTTTTTTCAATCAAGCGCCCACCTGGAGAACAAGGGAATACAGTTCAAATGTTTGGCAATTAGGCGCCCACATGGAGAACAAAGGAATACAGTTCGACTTTTGGCAATCAGGTGCCCACCTGGAGAACAAGGGAATACATTTCAAGTTTTTGGTAATCAGGCGCCCATCTGGAGAACAAGGGAATACAGTTCTAGTTTTTGGCAATCAGGTGCCCACCTGGAGAACAAGGGAATACATTTCAAGTTTTTGGTAATCAGGCGCCCATCTGGAGAACAAGGGAATACAGTTCGAGTTTTCTGCAATCAGGCGCCCACCTGGAGAACAAGGGAATACAATTCAAGTTTTTGGTAATCAGGCTCCCACCGTGAGAACAAGGGAATACAATTCAAGTTTTGGTAATCAATCGCCAACCTGAAGAACAAGGGAATACAGTTTAAGTTTTGGAAATCAGGCGCCCACATGCAGAACAAGGGAATATAGGTCGAGTTTTGGCAATCAGGCGCCCACTTGGAGAACAAGGGAATACAGTTCAAGTTTTTTGCAATCAGGCGCCCACCTGGAGAACAAGGGAATACAATTCAAGTTTTTGGTAATCAGGCTCCCACCTGGAGAACAAGGGAATACAGTTCTAGTTTTTGGCAATTAGGCGCCCACCTGGAGAACAAGGGAATACAATACGAGTTTTGGCAATCAGGCGCCTACCTGGAGAACAAGGGAATACAGTCCATGTTTTTTGCAATCAGGCGCCCACCTTGAGAACAAGGGAATACAATTAAAGTTTTTGGTGATCAGGCACCCACCTGGAGAACAAGTGAATACAGTTCAAGTTTTTGGCAATCAGGCGCCCACCTGGAGAATAAGGGAATACAATTCAAGTTTTTTGCAATCAGGCGTCCACCTGGAGAACAAGGGAATACAATTCAAGTTTTTTGTAATCAGGCGCCCACCTGGAGAACAAGGGAATACAGTTAAGGTTTGTGTCAATCAGGCGCCCACCTAGAGAACATGGGAATACAATTCAAGTTTTTGGCAATCAGGAGCCCACCTGGAGAACAAGGGAATACTGTTTGAGTTTTTGGCAATCAGGCGCCCACCTGGAGAACAAGGGAATACAGTTCAAGTTTTTGGCAATCAGGCGCCCACCTGGAGAACAAGGGAATACAATTTCAAGTTGTGGAAATCAGGCGCCCACCTGGAGAACAAGAGAATACAGCTTAGAGTTGTGGAAATCAGGCGCCCACCTGGAGAACAAGGGAATACAGTTCATGTTTTTGGCAATCAGGTGCCCACCTGGAGAACAAGGGATTACAGTTCGAGTTTTTGCAATCAGGCGCCCACCTGGAGAACAAAGGAATACAGTTCAAGTTTATGGCAATCAAGCGCCCACCTGGAGAACAAGGGAATACAGTTCGAGTTTATGGCCATCAAGCGCCCACTTGGAGACCAAGGGAATACAATCTAGTTTTTTGCAATCAGGCGCCCACCTGGAGAACAAGGGAAAACAGTTCGAGTTTTGGAAATCAGGCACCCACCTTGAGAACAAGGGAATGCAGTTCGAGTTTTGGCAATCAGGCGCCCACCTGGAGAACAAAGGAATACAATTTGGGTTTTGGCAATCAGGCGCCCACTTGGAGAACAAGGGAATACAGTTCAAGTTTTTTGCAATTAGGAGCCCACCTGGAGAACAAGGGAATACAGTTCAAGTTTTTGGTAATCAGGCGCCCACCTGGAGAACAAGGGAATACAATTCAAGTTTTTGGTAATCAGGCGCCCACCTGGAGAACAAGGGAATACATTTCAAATATTTGGCAATCAGGCGCCCACCTGGAGAACAAGGGAATACAATTCAAGTTTTGGAAATCAGGCGCCCACCTGGAGAACAAGGGAATACAATTCAAGTTTTGGTAATCAGGCGCCCACTTGAAGAACAGGGGAATACAGTTTAAGTTTTGGAAATCAGGCGCCCACCTGGAGAACAAGGAAATACAATTAAAGTTTTGGCAATCAGGCGCCCACCTGGAGAACAAGGTAATGCAGTTCAAGGTTTTTGCAATTAGGCGCCCACCTTGAGAACAAGGGAATACAATTCAAGTTTTTGGTAATTAGGCGCCCACCTGGAGAACAAGGGAATATAATTCAAATTGTTGGCAATCAGGCACCTACCTGGAGAACAAGGGAATACAGTTCGAGTTTTGGCAATCAGGCGCCCACCTGGAGAACAAGGGAATATAATTCAAATTGTTGGCAATCAGGCACCTACCTGGAGAACAAGGGAATACAGTTCGAGTTTTGGCAATCAGGCGCCCACCTGGAGAAGAAGGGAATACATGTCAAGTTTTTTGCAATTAGGCGCCCACCTGGAGAACAAGGGAATACAATTCAAGTTTTGGAAATCAGGCGCCCACCTGGAGAACAAGGGAATACAATTCAAGTTTTGGAAATCAGGCGCCCACCTGGAGAACAAGGGAATACAACATCAAGTTGTGGAAATCTCTCACCCACCTGGAGAACAAGGGAATACAGTTCAAGTTTTTGGCAATCAGGCGCCCACCTGGAGAACAAGGGAATACAGTTCAAGTTTTTGGCAATCAGGCGCCCACCTAGAGAACAAGGGAATACAATTTCAAGTTGTGGAAATCAGACGCCCACCTGGAGAACAAGGGAATTCAGTTCAAGTTTTTGACAATCAGGTGCCCACCTGGAGAACAATGGAATACAATTCGAGTTGTGGAAATCAGGCGCTCACCTGGAGAACAAGGGAATACAGTTCAAGTTTTTTGCAATCAAGCGCCCACTTGGAGAACAAGGGAATACAATTCGAATTTTTGGCAATTAATCGCCCACCTGGAGAACAAAGGAATATAGTTCGAGTTTTGGCAATCAGGCGCCCACCTGGAGAACAAGGGAATACAATTCAAGTTTTTGGCAATCAGGCGCCTGCCTGGGGAACAAGGGAATACAATTCGAGTTTTTGCATTCAGGCGCCCACCTGGAGAACAAGGGAATATAGTTCAAGTTTTTGGCAATCATGCGCCCACCGGAAGAATAAGGGGATACAATTTAGAGTTTTGGAAATTAGGCGCCCACATGAGAACAAGGGAATACAGTTAAAGTTTTTGGCAATCAGGCTCCTACCTAGAGAACAAGGGAATACAGTTCGAGTTGTGGAAATCAAGAACCCACCTGGAGAACAAGAGAATACAATTCAAGTTTTTGGCAATCAGGCGCCCACCTGGAGAACAAGGGAAGGCAGTCCAAGTCTCGACAATCAAGCACCCACCTGGAAATTAAGGGAACCCATTTCAGAATTCAATTTGCGTTAGCAACAACAGAAGCTTGCCCAAGAATGCTAGTCGACAACACGAGATGATCAACAGAAGTAGTCTCAATCTAGAATAAAAGAAGAAAAACAAAAAAAAAGTATCCAAGTGCAGAAGCAGAGACAAGATATGGATTGCTCAAGACATGACTGAGTCACAAGCTTTGCATGTCCCGTCGTGCTTCGTCGAAGCCATGGAAGAATAAATAAGCACTTGCAACTAGCAAGCCCAAGGTTCAAATTTAAAATCTGCATGAAGACCATTCAAGGCTCAAGATCAAGTTTCAGAAAACTTATAGATAGGAATCTTGTAACTCATAGTTGACAGGTTTAGTTAGTCTTTTTTATTTTTGATTTTGATGTAATAACAGGCCACAGACCGGAACCTCGACGGAACGGAACCTCGATCGGTTCTTTTTCACCTCGGTATACTCCATCACTCTTCCTACCTCTAAACTACACGTGGCCTGATTCCTTTATAGCCAATGATATGTAGGCATCTCAGATACCAAGGCTCGATCACATTCTCCTTTTCTTTAAGTTTTCGGTCTCTCTAAATAAGGGTTAGGTCAAAAACCCGTCGAGTCATTCTTTGTCTGAAAACTCTTCGTGTTTCCAGTCAAAGAGGGGCAACTGTAGACGTGTTATTTTTGACCCTCCCAGAGATTTTATACATTTTAGCGTTTAATATTTAATTTAGGCCTAATATCGTAATTTTAGCTAGTTTTAACTCTTTTACTTTATTTTAAGTACAAAAATTAAAAAAATACAAAAAATGAATTTATTTTAATATTTAATTAATTAAGTTTTAATTAATATTTTTAGAATTATAAATTTTGTATCATTTTAAAAGGAAGAGTGCGTTTTTGGGTTATAAAGTTCATTTTCTGGTCTTTGGCCCAATTTCAAAAGCACATTCTCCTAAGCCCAATACCCACTAACCTAACCCTAAAAACTATACTCCTTCATGTTAAATACTACACCCTAACATTAGAAAGGGACTACATATTAGACCTTAGAGACAAAAAAGGACATCCGGGAAAAACGAGCCACCAACTCGCCGGAGAACACGAGGACAACCATGACACACCCCGGATACCTTCTTCCTGACCAAACCTACAGCAACAAACCTCCCTCATCCTCAACACCCTCCGCCGCACCACCACCCCAGCCACCGGAGACAGCGGCAACCACACCATCTCCTCACGCCTCATCTTCTGTTGTCACCTTCGCCGCCCAAGAACATCCCTAAGCAACCATTGAAACTCAGCCTTGAAGCTCAGCGTTTCAGCCATTAAACACACACCAAACGACACAAAAAAACAGAGAGAACGAGAGTAAGAGAGAGGCGGCGAGTTTCAGTCCAAAAATCAAGTGAGCAGTAGCTTCGAGTTTGGGTTCCGAGTTTTTCAGCGTCGTTTCGAGGTTCCGTCGGCATCTCTGTCCGTTATTCAAGCTTCAAAACAGTCCTGTAAAGCTCCGAATTATGGCTGTTTTTGTTGGGTTCCGGCCGCCGTTGGTCGTTTTGCTATGTCCGCTTCTCGTTGGCGAGATCTAAAGTTTTTCAGTTCAAATTCTGTTGCCATATAGTTTCTGGTCAGATTTCAATCGCCGGTTCGATGTAACCGAGTTCTCGATAATAGAAAGGAAAACTGTTGAAGGTTCCGGCCGAGTTTCTGTTTTCATTCGTGAGGATTGCTGACTGAGTTATAGCAGAAAAGGATGTTGCCTTAACCACGTTACTGGTGAGACTTTTATCATTAATTTGATGCAATTAGTACGTTATTTTTTTTTTCCAATTTTTGTATAGCTTAGTGCTTATTTGGCTTTGAAATTTGAACTCCAAATTGATTAATTTTATGGTCAGTGATTGAAACATTAATGCATTTGGGTCCTAAGGTTTGGTATTGTAAAATTTGTGTTCTTTATAAATATAATCTAATCAAGCTTAGTTAATTCCCATTCATAGCATGCTTCAGGTGTGATTAATAAATTATCGTGGCTATGAGTACGGTTCCCGTGACATAGTCATGATACATAAGTTCAAATTCGGGTGTGCATTTCATGTGACCCGACCATAATTTCGAATAATAATAAAAATTAACATGTTGTGAATTGCGGGTGCGTTTCACGTAGCGCAATTCGCAATGTGTATAATACCGTAAGTCAAAGTTCGGGTGTGCATTTTATGTGACTCGGCCATAACTTTGTTTAATGTTAAAACATAAATATGTCGTAAATCGCAGGTTCATTTCATGTGGCGCGGTTTGCAACGTATACTAAAACAAACGAGTGCGCAATATCGCGACTTGTTCAAATTAATTCTATAAATAATTAAAAGCGGTTTAAAAGGAATAAAATTCATGTAGGTCGAAAAAAATGTTTTAAAACCAGATAAATAGGCCAATAATAATAGTTGAGCGACCGTGCTAAAACCACGGAACCCGAGAATGCCTAACACTTTCTCTCGGGTTAACAAAATTCCTTACCAGGATTTCTGTGTTCGCAGACTATAAAACAAAGTCAATGTTTCCTCGATTAAGGATTTAAACCCGTGACTTGGGACACCATAAGCTATCCCAAGTGGCGACTCTGAATTTTAAATAAAAATAATCCCGTTTTGATTGTCACTTAAATTGAAAAAGACTCCCTTATACCCTTCCTGGGGTAATAAAAAGAAGGTGTGACAGTTAGTACCTAGTAGTAATGCAACTTCTTATTTTTTTTATCGAGCTTCTTTTCAAATTCAAGCGTCTTGATATTAATATAATAGTATAGTAGAATTAGTTTAGTAGTTTAGTTTTGAAATTCCAATTTTTTTTTATATTTTATATCTTTAGTTAGTTGTAGGTAGATAATAATCCCCCTTGGTTTTTCCTTTGGCATCAATTATTTTTCAAAGGATGTAAATTGAACCCGATAATTTTTTTTTTTTTTATGTTTTTGATTTTTTAGGAAACACAGGGAAGAAAAATTGAGCGTCCTATAGGCCTTTTGACCTTTTTGATGCCAGCATTAGGCCATAACATGCGATTTACCTTCTATTGGCCCATGCCACTGAATAGGTTTTGAAGATTGACAAGTTGAACCAGGTCCATCAGAGCAGATACATCTGAACGAAGCAGTTGGCACAAGAATCGTACAAGTCTAGGGGATATCAGTGATTGCTGAGTATCAAAGAACTAAGAGAATGTCTCCTAATACGAAAAGGTTGCAAACTGATAGAGATGACAGAAGTTGATTTCAGCTAGGACAGAAATAGAGGAAGGAAGTTGAGTTACAATCAAACTCGTTTACCAAGGAAGAGTTGGATCAGAATTGAATCATGGAGTCAACAAACGGATTCTATAAATAATAAATGTATTACTACTGAAACAAGTGACGCACAAGTACTAAAGTGAATCAAGATCTGAAGCAAAAGTCCAAGAGATAGTTTGCAAGCAGAATTGTCGTGCGATACAAAGGCTACAGTTCAACTAGAAGAAGCAGTTCCATTGTCTAAGTATTGAGTCTAGTTGATGTGTAGTAGGAGTTTTAACATTGTATCTTTCAGCTTACTTAGAAGCATATGTAATAGGTACAAATTGTTGAAGTTAGAGTTAGCTTGAATTCTGTAGAAATTAGCTAGAGGCTAGTTGATACAAAGAGGATTAGAGTTAGTCCTACGATTACAAAAGAGTTTATTTTGTAAGTCCGTTTGGCTCAGTTGTTTTAGTGAAGTGTTTGAGCAAATCCTATTGAGGAGTAGGTCGTGGTTTTTCACCTTTTGAGCCAGGTATTTTCCACATAAAAAATCCTTGTGTCTTTACTATTACTGCTTTATTATTCCGCAAACAGTAGTAAGTAGTATACTAAGAAGAACCAGGTTCTTCTTATTAGACAGCACTCGAAAATTGGGTACTACACAATTAACTTATAATATTGTGTAGTATTGAAGTCTAAAACATCAATTGGTATCAGAGCAGGTTATCCTTGAAGAGGCTAACACCTAGGAAAAGATCAAGATGAGTGCACCACCTGGGAACTAGGAAGGTCAATCAACTGCAAGGCCACCACTCTTCAATAGCCAGTACTATTCTTGGTAGAAGAATAGAATGAAGGATCACCTTATTGGAGAGGACTATGAACTCTGGGACATAGTCACTGATGGACCACTTGCAACACTGAAAAAAACTGTTGAAGGAGTAGATGTGCCTAAGACTAGGGCTGACTGCACAACTGAGGATCTGAAGAAATGGGAGAAGAATGCCAAGGCCAAGAAGTGGCTAGTGTGTGGACTAGGCCGAGATGAATACATCAGAATCCAAAGCTGCACCACTGCCAAGGAAATCTGGGATACTCTACAAGTGGCTCATGAAGGAACAGCTCAAGTGAAGAGGTCTAGAGGTACACTACTATACTCTCAGTATGAAAACTTTACTATGAAAGAAGGAGAAACTATTCAGGAGGTGTACACAAGGTTTACAACCTTGACCAATGAACTCAAGTCTCTTGGGAGAATCATACTTGAAGAAGACAAGGTAGAGAAAATCTTAACAAGGGTTTTGCCTATCTCCTGGGAAAGCAAGATCACTACTATCCAGGAATCCAAAAATATGGCAACCCTTAGACTGGATGAGTTAATTGGAAATCTCACTGCTTATGAACTCAGAAGGCAAAACATGAAGATGGATGCCCAAAAGAAGGAGAGAAGTCTAGCACTGAGGATCACTGAAGGAGCATATTTGGAGGATGATGAGATGGCCATGATCACCAAAGAATTCAGAAACTTTCTCATGAGGAAGAAAGACATCTCTAGAGGAGGAAACTTCAACAAGGTAAAGGCTTCTGAAAGGCCAGCTAATGAGGGATGCTACAAGTGTGAAAAAACTGATCATCTCAATAAGAACTGCCCCTAGTGGGAAGTAGAATGGAGGAAGGAGAGATATTAAAGAAAGAACAGGCAGAAGGAACTGGTCCAACCCAAGAAAACTACTACAAAGGCTATGGTTGCAGCTTGGGGGGAAAGTTCAGATGAATAATCAGAAGATGGTGAGACAGAAGATCAGGCTCTCATGGCAATTGGAGAATCTGATGAGGAGACTTATGAAGAACCATAGGTACAAGTGAATGGAAGCAGCCAATGTTGGTTTTTGGATAGTGACTGCTCTAAGCATATGACAGGGAACAAGGAACGATTCCTTTCACTTGAAAACCTCAAAGGAGGAAATGTCTCCTTTGGAAATGGAAAGAAAGGTGAAATAATAGGGGTCGACAAGGTAGGTAAAGATGACACACGTTGAATTGAACATGTGTATCTAATAGATGGCTTGAAATATAGCCTAATCAGTGTGTCACAACTGTGTGACAGAGGTAACCTTGTCGCTTTTACTTCCACAAAATGTTTTGTGATCAACTTGCTTACTGACAAGATTGTTTTGCAAGGAAAAAGAATGAACAATATCTACGTCATTGACTTGTCCACACTATCTGACAATGAACTCACTTGCCTTAGTGTGTTGGACAGTGATCCCCTCCTGTGGCACAAAAGACTTGGTCATGCAAGTCTGACTCAACATAACAAGCTGGTCTCTAAGACTTAGTGGTAAGGCTTCCTAACATTAAGTTCAAAGAAGACAAGGTTTGTGAGGCATGTGCAAGGGGGAAGCAGGTAAGGTCTTCTTTCAAAAGTAAGAAAATGGTCAGTACCACCAGGACGTTGGAACTGGTTCATATGGATCTATGTGGTCCCATGAGAACTCTAAGTAGAGGTGGGAATAGATATGTGATGGTGCTAGTAGATGATTTCTCAAGGTTCACTTGGACCTTATTCTTGGCATCTAAGGATGAAGCATTTGAAATGTTCACCTCATTTGTCAAGAAGATTCAGAATCAATTAGGACATCAATTAACATCCATTAGATCTGACCGTGGTACGNCCCCACAACAAAATGGGGTTGTTGAAAGGAAAAACAGAACTCTTGAAGACATGGAAAGAACCATGCTTCTATCAAGAAAACTACCTCACAACTTCTGGGCAGAAGAAATTAACACTGCATGTTATATTATCGATAGATGCATGACAAGACCTTTGGTAAAGAAAACTCCCTATGAATTACTTAAAGGGAGAAAGCCCAACATATCCCATCTTAGGGCTTTTGGATGCAAGTGTTATGTGCATAATAATGGCAAAGATTCTTTAGGAAAATTTGATCCCAGAAGTGATGAGGGAGTGTTCTTGGGATATTCTACACATAGCAAAGCTTATAAAATACACAATAAAAGAACTATGTGTGTAGAAGAAAGTGTACATGTTGTCTTTGATGAAACTAACACTTTATCTGAGAGACAGGAACAAGAAGATGAGGAGCTTGGACTGGTGAGGAGCAATTACTACATTGAAGCACCTATGGAAGATGGAACAGGTGATGGACCAAGTTCAACAACCCCACCCAACTCGACAAGGGGAATTTCTCATGCAAATACTGGCCCTGATCCTGTTCCACAGCAACAAGACAACATGGAACAATCCAGAAGTGAACAACTGGTTCTCAAACCACACAGATATGATGTTCTCACCCTCTTGAGAACATCATAACAGACTTGAGATCTGGAATCAAAACTAGATCCTCCTTGAAAAATCTGTGTGCGGTTGATGCATTTCTATCCTTGATTGGACCAAAGAACATTGCTGAAGCCCTGAAAGATGCCGACTGGGTAACTTCCATGCAAGAGGAGCTGAATCAATTTGAGAGAAGTCAAGTATGACACTTGGTACCCAGGCCACTGGACAGATCAATAATTGGCACCAAGTGGGTCTTCAGGAACAAACTCGATGAGGATGGAACTGTTACAAGAAACAAGGCAAGACTGGAAATTCAAGGATACAACCAAGAAGAGAGAATTGATTATGATGAGACCTTTGCTCATGTGGCAAGATTGGAGGCAATCAGACTTCTTATAGCATTTGCTGCACACATGGAATTCACTTTGCATCAGATGGATGTCAAGAGTGCCTTTCTCAATGGCTATTTGAAGGAAGAGGTATTTGTAAAACAGCCTCCTGGTTTTGAAAGCAAAGAATCACCTGATCATGTATATAAACTTGACAAGGCTCTCTATGGTCTCAAGCAAGCACCTAGAGCTTGGTACGAGATATTGTCAAAATTCCCGCTGGAACATGGGTACAAACGAGACAAAATAGATAGTACTTTGTTCCTAAAGGAAAAACGAAAAGATCTTCTAATTGTACAAATATATGTTGATGATATCATATTTGGGGCAACAACTTAGAAGCTCAGCAAGGAATTTGCTACATTAATGGGGAGTGAGTTTGAAATGAGTATGATGGGTGAGCTAACCTTTTTCTTAGGTCTGCAAATCAAACAAACTCCACATAGAACAATGATTCATCAACAGAAGTATGTGAAAGAACTCCTCAAGATGTTCAAAATGGAAGATTCAAATGAGATAGATACCCCAATATACACAGCTACAAAGATGTGGATGAACCTGGTTCATCCGTTGATCAGAAGACGTACAGAGGGATGATTGGTTCTCTACTATATCTTACTGCAAGTAGACCTGATATTGTGTTCAGTGTGGGACTATGTGCTAGGTTTCAAGACAATCCAAAGGAGTCCATCTCACTGCAGTAAAAAGAATTTTGAGATATCTGAAGGGCACCACTCATTTGTGCCTTTGGTATCCTAAAGGTAGTAATTTTGACCTTGTAGGATATGCTGATGCTGATTATGCAGGTTTTCTGGTTGACCGGAAAAGTAATTTAGGCATGGCTCACTTTTTGGGCGCCTGCCTTGTCTCTTGGGCCACCAAGAAATAAAATTCAGTAGCCCTGTCTCCTGCTGAGGCTGAATATGTGGCTGCAACCTCTTGCTGTGTCCAGATGCTATTGATCAAGCAACAACTCTTGGACTTTGGTATAGATGTGGGATGCATTCCTATTTACTGTGATAACACTAGTGCAATTAGTATGACTAAGAACCCGGTTCATCACAAGAGAACTAAGCACAGAGATGTTAAGCACCATTTCCTGAGGGATAACTACGAAAAGGGGATGATCTCAATCGAATTCTGTGCTACTGATCATCAAATTGCTGATATATTTACCAAAGCATTGAGTAGGGAGCATTATGATAGAAACATACTTTAATTAGGGATGATTAAGATCACCTAATTGAAAAACAAAATGAAAACAAAAACTGAAAAAATTAAAGGAAAAAAAAGGGGGAAGTTTTCTGGCTAGAAATTTTAATTAGGTACTTAATCAGATTAATCATTGCTCGGTACTATGTCTTTATTGCCATACTCTTATGCCATGTATTAATATGATTCCATAGTTGCTAATGATGCTTCTCTATTTTTGTGAATTGAGGCAAAATAAAGATTTTTAACAGGATGAACCCGGTTCATCCATGTTGGTTTACATGCCTGACAAGGTACGTTCTCATCTCCATACATGTATTAATTCAAGTACAGTCATACATGAGCAGGACTCTATCCATTTATGGTTCGGTTCAAATTCTTGTACTTACCCAAATAATGAACCAGTTTCAAGAAGCTCTGTCACATTTTATTAGCCTAGTTTTAGGGGGAAAGAAACGGTCTAATCAATGTCCAATCAATGACAGTCCTTAATCGATTAGTATCCTACTTTTGTTAATACACTTCCATTATAATCACCCCAGCCACAAGTTATAAATAGGCCATCATTACCCATTGTGAATAAAGCAATAGACGAACCTGGTTCAAGTCACTCAACACTCAAATCTCTACTGCCTTTTGCCCTCTCTTCTTTTTCTCTCTAAAATTTATAATCATGTCGTCTGCTTCATCTGATTCTCAAAATCGTGACTACGATGAAGGAGTATATGAGTCTGATTCTCCACCGGTCTACAGTTCTGAATCCTCTGAGACACCTGAAACCCTTGAACACCATGATGCCCCTGAACCCACACCAAACCTTACCCCAACCCCCAAACCCCGTCGTGTCAAGGTTCTTGCACGCAAATCTGTGGCTTCAGGTTCACGAGCAAAGTTCTTGGAAGATTTATTACAGGATGAAGAAGAACCCATACCAGACTCGTCCAGTGAATCGCTCAAATCAGCACATGAAGACGATGCACCTGGTTCGTCCAGTGCTGAGAAAGGTAATACTGAAGTTACCTCTGTGTTAAATTCTGAAAATAGATTTGTGCTGGTGGGTTCTGTGGTGGATGAGGAAGTGCCAAGTAGGCAAAGAAAAACTGGGAAAATTCTTGAGAACGAGGGAGATGCAGGTGTGAGGGGATCTGGGAAGGATGGTACCACACTTGAAATTTGTGGCACCATTCTTGAAAATCTTGAAGATGATGTCGTAGTGAAAGGGGGAACTAATGAAGTTGAGGAAGCTGCTGCTGGGTTGGAAAAGCTAATGAAGGAGATAGATGAACACGTTTCTTCTAGGGAAGAAACTTTGGCTGACAGACTAAAGAAGCTGGGGGACTAATACAACCCCAAGAAAAGAAGGACTCCAAAGTCCATCAAGTCTAAAGCCTCAGTTTCCTCAAAGAAAAGGAAAACTGATGAGTCTATTGGTGTACCTGTTCCAAGGGTACGAGCTACGAGAAATACTGTTCGAGAAGAAAAGGAGAAGCTGGAAAAAGTTCTACAAGAGAGCAAAAGAAAGAAGGCAGAGAAAGGGAAAGCGAAAGTGGGGGAGCCTGTTGAGGCTATTGCTGATGATGAGGTGTTGGACCTGGTCCAATAAGAAGAGGAGGTTGCTCCAGTGGTGATCAAGACACCCAAGCCCAAAAAGGCTAAGACTTCCACAAAGAAGTCAGCACCTGTGTCTGCTACCACCGCGAGTACGTCTACGAGGACAAGGTCTAAAGTAAAGTCAAAGAAGAAAGTTCAGATTGTTGAGAAGGATGATGAACCTGAATGGAGTGGAGATGAAGAGAAGGAGGTTGGAGAAGTGTCGACTGATAAAGTTTCCATGTTTGGCAAGAGACATATCTTGAAGGGAAAGTTACTGAAGGATTTGGAGGAGTCGGGTATGAGGTACTTAGTGGATTTTCTGGCAGCGCAAGGCTGGAAGGACATGGTCCTTCGCATGGAAGGCAGGCTGGTCAGAAATGAGGTTGTGAAGTTCATAGGGAATGCAACTGTGATTGGAGGAAGGGTTACCTCATTGGTCAAGGGAGTTGAAGTCTCCTTTGATGCTCAAGAACTGGGAGTCAATCTAGACATTCCATCTGAGGGCTATGACGACTATACAAGGCAGAGATGGCCTTGCTTAGATGGAATGTCCTCAGCTATCAGCATCACCAGATTCTTTTGTGACAATGAAGAGGAGCCTGAACCTAGGGTTGTGTACAACAACGAGATGAAGCCTGAACACAAGCTGTTCTTTGAGTTTGTAATTAAATTTCTGCTGCCCAAACAAGAACGCAAGCACATTGCCAACTACATGGATCTAACACTCATGGAGTGCCTGTACAGAGGCAAGCAGATCAATTGGCCATCTTTAATCATCCAGTTTTTGGACAGAGTGGTGAATGGCACCAAGGCCCATGCAATTCCTTATGGCTTTATCCTTACTGCAGTTCTGGCTCATTTTGGAGTTCCCACAAAGAAGGCTGAAATGACTACTGCAAAGGATTTCTTTGGGAAGGACACTTTGTTGTCATGTGATTACACTGTCAGTGCCCCGGTAGATGAACCCGGTTCATCTCAGAAGCAACTAGTCAACAACAAGGTCTTTGCTCTGGTGCAGGAAAGCAAGCAAAAGGATATGGAGATCCTTCGATTGAAGACTCGCTTAGTTGAGGTAGAAGCTGAGCGTGATGCTCTCAAAGCTGAATTAGCCAAGGAGAAGGAGAAAAACGAGGGTGTCTTACACCATATGCTGTCTCTTCTCCAAACCAAGAATCCAGCCTCTTCTGCACCACCCCAGACTTAGGAATTTCCAGATCTACCCCCTCCTATCCTATCAAGTGCCCAGTTCGGGACAGTGTCAAGTGTCTTTTGTTTCAGTTTTTAATTCTGTTTTGCTCATGTTAAGGCTGTTTTTGATTTTAATCTGTTTTGGTGCTGATCATCACTGTTAATCAATGAAAGCTTGTTGTTTTAAAAATGTCTCAATTTCTAATTTAGCTTACATTATTGGTTTCTTGTGTTGATTAATCATGTTTGCACCTGCAGTTGCCTAAGTTGGCTATGAGTAAGAATTAATAACTGGTAAGTATCATTTTGCAACTTTTCGATGATGCCAAAAGGGGGAAGATGTGCTGTGTTGTTCAAAATTTTTAAGAAGTGGTATTTATAACTTGATGAACCTGGTTCTTGATGATTAATGCTAAAAAAATATAAAAAGTGTTGAATGTGTATACAAGATAAAAGCACAGAGTTTGTCATCATCAAAAAAGGAGAATTTGTTGGCCCATGTCACTGAATGGGTTTTGAAGATTGACAAATATTGACAAGTTGAACTAGGTCCATAAGAGAAGATACATCTGAATGAAGCAGTTGGCACAAGAATCGTACAAGTATAGGAGATATCAGTGATTGCTGAGTATCAAAGCACTAAGAGAATGTCTCCTAATACGAAAAGGTTGCAAACTGATAGAGATGGCAAAAGTTGATTTCAGCTAGGACAGAAATAGAGGAAGGAAGCTGAGTTACAATCAAACTCGTTTACCAAGGAAGATTTGGATCATGGACTCAACAAACGGACTCTATAAATATTTAATCAATGTATTACTAATGAAACAAGTGACGCACAAGTACTAAAGTGAATCAAGATCTGAAGCAAAAGTCCCAGAGATATTTTGCAAGCAGAATTGTTGTGCGATACAAAGGCTACAGTTCAACTAGAAGAAGCAGTTCCATTGTCTAAGTATTGAGTCTAGTTGATGTGTAGTAGGAGTTTTAACATTGTATCTTTCAGCTTACTTAGAAGCAATTGTAATAGGTACAAATTGTTCAAGTTAGAGTTAGCTTGAATTATGTAGAAATTAGCTAGAGGCTAGTTGATACAAAGAGGATTAGAGTTAGTCCTAGGATTACTAAAGAGTTTATTTTGTAAGTCCGTTTGGCTCAGTGGTTTTAGTGAAGTGTTTGAGCAAATCCTACTGAGGAGTAGGTCGTGGTTTTTCACATTTTGAGCCAGGTGTTTTCCACGTAAAAAATCCCTGTGTCTTTACTATTACTACTTTATTATTCCGCAAACAGTAGTAAGTAGTATACTAAGAAGAACCAGGTTCTTCTTATTAGACAGCACTCGAAAATTGGGTACTGCACAATTAACTTATAATATTGTGTAGTATTGAAGTCTAAAACATCACCTTCCTAACATGTTTTAATGAAAATTGATGTCGTGAAAGATTGAATCGTCTATATGTGACACTTTCTCTTAGTTACCCGATGCATTGTTCATGTAGTGCTTTATTGCTCAATACTTCTTGACTTTGTGATTACTTTCCTAAACTTGAGAATTCAAATCGAACTGTACCAATTGGGGTCATGTGCATTGTGTGATGTGAGATGTTAATTACATTCTGTGCTATCATGTGTTTGTCTAGAACTTGCCCTTGTGTGTTAGTCGAAGCAAAATAAGTGAGCTTGTGAGTATTGGAGATGATGTAGGCAGTTCTTTGATTGTCCATTGAGCTATTATGCCACCATAAATAAAAATTATCCTTAGATAGCCTATTTGAGACTATAAGCTTTTTCTTTGGCACCCACATTAGAAGCCCAATCCCATTTTGTTCTTTAAGTAAATGTTTATTGAATATTTTCCTATAAAAGCACATAAGTCGCTAGAAAAGTAAGGTGATAGTTGGGGCAGTTTTTGAGTGGAACCATAGAAAAGGCTAAAAAGGTGCACGTATGTTTGAAAGATCATTATCCAAGCAACCTAAATTTAGGGAGAGTGTTGAGAAAAGAAAAAAGAGAAAAAAAAAGGAAAGAAAATACTGAAAGACCAAAAAAGAGAAAATATACATCCTATTCATCTCAATCCGGGCTAGTGAATGCATAGTTATGCTTAAAGAAGAATGCCAAGTCGTATATGGTTTCGTGGCATTGCTTGAATTGGTCATGAAAACTATGTATTGGAAAGTTAAGTGTAGTGTATTAAAGACCTAATTGATCTTAGACTTTGCGAGCTTAGATTAGTGGAGATATACCTACGGGCAAGCCTATGGTACAACCACAGAATGCACATAATTTTTTTTTGTGAGAGTGTGTGGTTCTTTGTTCATATATGTGATGTCCTTAAATTATATTCGAATGCATATTTGAGTGTATAGACAAAATACCCTCTTATTCTTTGGTGAGGCATATGATTCCATGACAGATATGTGACGTTATTAAATGTCTCTGGTCGGGTGAGTGCATGAGTTGAGAGTGATTATTGGCGAAAAGTCGGTCTTTGAGGTTGGGTTGTTATGGGTAGGTTGTTTGAGTGTTTTAAATTGGTCACTAACATTCTGGCGTGTGAAAGTTGGGAATGGTATGAATGCGTATGCAAGGGCTTAATTGTTGATATCAACCATGGTCATAAGTGTAGTGTGTTGAATTGCCAAATGTTCCTCCATTGTACGATGTCTTGCGTGCATTGTTTGGTTAGCAAGGTTTTAGGTTGCTCGAGGACGAGCAAGAGCTTAAGTGTGGGGTGCTGATGTTAGAATAGAAATCCATGTTTTTGTATGTAATTTGCCTTGTATTATACCTCAATCTTGTTAACTTTGGTGTAAATATTTGTGACTCGAGCTTAATAATGGTGTTTATATGTGTTGGAATCAATTTGATGTGATCTGGCAAGCGTGCATGCAAAGTGAAGTAAAAATAGAAGAATTTGGAGGGAGTATGCTTTTGGTGCCCAGGTTGGTGCCAAGCGCACACCAAAACGTCTATGGCAGAATAGCATATAAGTGGAAAAATTTCGGTGTCCAGGTTGGCACCAGGCGCCAAGCAATACGGCTAAGGGTGGATTTCATCCTAATTCAGTTAAAACTTGGTAGTTTCGACCCTTTACGCCCATAACATGTATAAAAGGGGTTATAAACCTATTTCTTAAGAGTTAAGACATTATTGGAGAGGAAAAACTCTACAGGAACACTTAGAAGCAACGAATCACAAGAGTTTTTCTCCTCCATTCTTTCTTAATCTGTATTTTAATGCTTTCAATTATTATCATGATTTTTAGTATGGTTATGAGTGGCTAAACCTTCCCACTGATGGAACCTATTGGAGGATGATTTAATTTGTTCACTACGTTTAATATAAATTTGCGGTTGATCTTTCTCTACTTGTTCAACCATATTTTCGTTGTTGTTAATTGAAGAGCTCTCAATTAACTGTGCCTATTTAGTGTATATTTATCGAGAGAGAGTACCTATTTAGGTAATTGTTGAACAACACCACTTCTAACGTATTTGAGAGATTAATACGGATGGTTTAAATGCGGTGAATTAGTGCTAGTTAGCGTAGTTCGAGAGAATATGTCTAGTAAATTGTGGTAGTTGCTCGAGAGAAAGCTACGACACCCAAAGTGCTCATGATTGGTAGAGAATACTTAGGTGAATTTGTAGCATACGCAGCCCGGGAGATTCCGACAATAGGGGAAATCATAACCCTAGACTTTTTCAAATCTTGTCTACAACATCTGCTCTGTTAGTTATAAATTACTGCATTTTAATTACTCTTATCTTAGTTAGTAAACACTCAAATCGTCGATATTTAGTATTTTTGAAGGTTGATTACTTGAATTCTTGTGAAACTAGTGGTTATGATTAATAGATTAATTCCCTGTGCGATTCGATTCCAGACTTGTAAACTGAATTATATTTGCAACGATCGCTAAACCTCTTAGTAGGCGTAGTTGGGCGTGATCAAGAGGTCTGTAAAGGGATTAAGCAATTCGTTTGTTATACAAAAATAGAAAGCCTTATTTTACCCCTATTTGCACGTTATTTTTTCGATGAAGGAAACTTAATTTAATCATTTCGAATTATGTAGCTCCGTCCCCAACATATACAGGTAAGCGCAAAAATTTCTTATGCAGTCTGTATATTCAATTCTTCGGTAGGATGCATTTGAGCGTAGCTCAAGAACATGAAGCTTTTTGTCGGTCACAAAAAAAAAAGAAAAAAAAAGGTAAGTACTTAGACGGCACAATGGTCTGCTTCAATAAAAAATACACAAAAATTTTATGTGGATTGGGAGATTAATCGTAATCAATCCTAGGAAAAACACTCACCACCTAGTTTTAGATCTGAGTATCATGTCGTTTCTTGTCCCTTAATTGATTAAGCTTAAGGCAGGTTGAATCAGTCAATCAGATCTACAATATGTATGACCGAGCTGCCTCAATGTTGTGCAAAACTGAAGCACGATTTAAGCTCTGCTATGTTCATTAAATTTTAAAAACGTTCATTCGGTTAAATGAGATATGCGTTTCAATTTTAGTAACTTCTTATTACCTTAATTACTTATATCAGTTATTTTAGAGTCATAAGCTAGCGTTTGTTTGTTCGAAGCCAACCATTGACTTCATGGTCAATAACTTAAAATTCCACGATCAAAAATAAAATTACAGACTAGGATTATGAACTGTTCCTCACCTGTATAAAGCAAACCGCCCCACTAATAAATAAAATAAAATTGAGAATTTAATAGTTGAGCTGTTTTTAGAAATGTGAATTGGGTCTAAGCGCATTAAGCAGTGTGAATGCTCCTTCTGTGCAAACCAGATTAAACTTATGTACTCCTATTTTTTCATAAATTTTTAATTTGAGGAAAGGTCAAAATATACCCTGTATTTTCGAAAAATATTTAAATATATCCTTCGTTATACTATGAGTCTAAATATACCTTTGCCGCTATACTTTGGCTCAAATATACCCCTCATTTAAACAAAGTGACACATGTCATCGTCCTATTGGCCAATTCTAAATATCTCCTAATTAATTAAATAGACCCATACCCCTTACCCATACCCGAAAAGCAATTTTCTAAAGCAATTTTATTTTTTATTTTTTGTAAAAAATGGAAAAAAATGTTTTTACGAAAATTGCTAAAGAAAATATTTTTCAGTTTTCCAATTTTTTTAAAGCAATTCTTTTATAAAAACTCGAAAAATATATAGTGATATGAAAACAATGACTCAAGTGAGGAAGATAGTGATATGGCCTAGCTACCAGAAGATTTCAAAAAATGGTTTGAAGAAAAGGTGGAATACCAAAGAGAGGTAGCTCCAGTAAACCAAAGAACTATGATCGCTGTCACAAGTGCGGAAAGCTAGGTCATTTCATCAAAGACTGCCCACTTCTAAAGTAGGAGCATTACAAACACAACTCTGAGAAAGTAGCAAAAAGGAACCTTGTTCCTGACAAACGCTTCAAACGAAAAAGTGCAGCTGACAATGTTGTGAAGTAAGCTCTTGCTGCATGGGGAGACTCCTCCAGTGAATCAGAAGAAGAAAATGATGCATGAGACAACTCCATGATGTCAGTGGAAAATGAAGAAAAGGAATATGATTCATTATTTGCATTGATGGCTCAGTCTGATGATGATGCAGATGATGACAATGATGAGGTAATTTCAGGGATGTTTAGAGGAATCTGAAATCCTATTCTCCTAAGTAACTAATGTCATTAGCTAATGTTTTAATTGATGCATGTCATAGTCTTTTTAATGATAAGTATGCCTTGAACATATATTTAGGAGATGCTGAACAAAACTAGGGATGCCTTGGTGGTCTTTGTGGTTGATTTAAAGGAAATCATAGATAATATTGAAAAGGAGAAAGAAGTTTTAACTAGAAAGATCAATAGTGTAGAAAATGAGAGAGATGATCTGATGGTAGTGGTTGTTGACTTGAAGAAAACCATAAAAAACCTTAGCAAAGAAATTAATACCCTAGCAGAGAAAGTTGCAGCTATTGAGAAAAAGAGAGATGATTTTTTAGTGATAATCGCAGACCTAGAGGAAACAATTGAGGGACTTGAAACAGAACATACGCCTGTGAGCATTGAGAAAGGAAAGGAAGTAGCTAGTGAGGCACACATTAACCTTGAAAAAGAATTAAATGATATGAAAACTAGTTTGTGTGGTGAGCTTGAGAAAAATAGGCAACTTCAAGCAGAATTGGAGAAAGTAAAAATGATCTTGAGAAATCTCTTAAGTGGGCCTGGTTCTCTAGATGGAGTTACTGCCATGTATTTTAATAATGGTGGAAACAGGCAAGGAATAGGGTTCCAAAAAGAGAAAATTCCTTACAACCCTCACAACAAGTACGTCACTGTACCTGATAACTGGCTTTGTACCTACTTTGGGAACAATGGGCACTTCAAGGAAAATTGTCCGGCCAGAGTTCAGCCAGTTCAGAAAAACAAAGTTTTTGCTGAAAAAGTGACTACTAAAAAGGGACCAGGTGCCACACGCAAAAAATGTATTTTACCTGCTTAGATTAGGAAAGCTCTCATTCACCCGTTTCCTCATTATAAAGGACCCAAACTGGTTTGGGTACCTAAATCTAATATTTGATTTATATGTGCAGGGAACAGTGAGAGGAAGCACCCTACAATGGATCATGGACAGTGGATGCTCTAATAACATGACTGGGAACACCATGGACTTCCTTTCACTGAAAGCCCTGGAAGGAGGGAATGTATCCTTTGGAAATGGAAAAAAGGGGTACATTCTCGGTGTTGGAAAGGTTGGAAAAGTCTCTTTCCCACTCAATTGAGAACGTGTACTATGTGAATGGTCTGAAGTACAGTCTATTGAGTGTCTCTTAAATTTGTGATAAAGGGAACAAAGTAGAGTTCTTGTCTAAAGTGTGCACATTTACTAATCTGGTAACTGGTGAAGTGCTTCTAGTAGCCAAAAGATACAAGAACATATATGTTGCTGATTTTGAGTCTCTACAAGCTGGTGATATGAGCTGCCTGAAAGCAGTTGATGATGATGCTAATTTGTGGCGAAGAAGGTTGGGGCATGCAAGCTTCTCCCTTTTAAATAAACTGATAGAGAAGGACTTGGTTCGTGGTCTGCCAAATTCAAATTTCAAGGAGAACAGTGTGTGATGCATGTGCTAGAGGGAAACATGTAAAATCATCCTTTAAGCCAAAGAAGGATGTGAGCACATCAAAGCCACTCGAACTCCTTCATATGGATCTATGTGGTCCTATGAGAGTGCCAAGCAGGGGTGGAAAAATATATATCTTTGTGATTGTAGATGACTATTCAAGGTTCACTTGGACACTATTTATCAGAACAAAATATGAGACATTCGAAGTGTTCGTAGCCTTTGTCAAGGAAATCCAAGTGAAGATGGAATTAAAGGTGCTTGCATCAAATCCGACCATCGAACAGAATTCGACAATGCCAAGTTTGATGAGTTCTGCAGTGAAAATGGGATCACCCATAACTTCTTAGCTCCAAGGACTCCAGAGCAGTATGGAGTCGTTGAAATGAAGAATAGAACTCTCGAAGACATGGCCAAAACAATGCTCATTGACAGCGAAATTGCCAAAAACTTCTGGGCAGAAGCAATAAACACTGCATGCTACCTGGTGAACATGTGCATGATCAAATCCCTCTTGAACAAAATGCCCTATGCTCAATAGAAGGAAACCCAAGTTGACTCATGTGAGAACCTTTGGATGCAAATGCTACGTTCTGAACAACGGAAATGATCAGCTTGGGAAGTTCGATGCAAAAAGTGATGAAGGAATTTTTCTAGGATATTCTTCTCAAAGCAAAGCTTACAAAGTCTACAACAAGAGTACCTAGTGCGTGGAAGAAAGTGTTCATGTGATATTCAACGAGTCACCTTCATCTGGCGAGAAAGAAAACATGGACGATCAAGACAATCAACCACTATTGGTTCTTGGAGAGATCACTCATGTTTCAAATGAAAAAGCGGATATGATGAGTCAGATAAAGGGAACAGGTGAAGATAATGCAACCTCCTCTTCCACTTCTCAAGAGGAACCTGGTACCCAAATAACTACCATTGAAGCTGAAGGAAGAGTTGTTGATGCAATTCAAAGCACTCCATAGATAGCAGATTGATGAGTGGAGGGGAACCCGTCAAGTCTACCAAGTTCTTCTACCAATCAGATTCTAGTCCCAAATTGGAAAAATAAAATCTCCCATCCACTTGATAATATAATCACCCCCTTGATTCAGGATTCTAGACAAGATCAAAAACAAGAAATTCCCTAGCCTTCTCAGCCTTTCTATCCATATAGAACCCAAAAATATCAAAGAAGCCTTGAAGGATGTAGAATGGATCATGGCTATGCAAGAGGAGATGCATCAATTTGAAAGAAACAAGGTATGGTACCTGGTACCTAGACCCTCAAATAGAACCATCATAGGGACCAGGTGGGTGTTCAGAAATAAGCTGGATGAACATGGAAACGCTACAAGGAACAAAGCAAGACTTGTTGTCCAAGGCTACAATCAGGAGGAAGTGATTGATTATGATGAGACCTTTGCCCTAGTTGCTCGCATGGAAGCCATTAGGATTCTCATTGCCTTTGCATCCCATATGGAGTTCACCTTGTTCCAAACGGATGTGAAGAGTGCATTTTTGAATGGTTTTCTCAAGTAAGAAGTTTATGTCATAGAAACCTCCAGGTTTTGAATGTCATGAACATCCTTAGTATGTATTTAAATGGGATAAGGCACTCTACAGATTGAAGCAGGCCCCTCGTGCTTGGTATGAAAGGCTATCCAAGTTTCTCTTGGAAAATGGATTTACAAGAGGAAAAATTGACAGTAATCTGTTCTTGAAGAAATAGGGAAGGAACCTACTCATTGTTCAAGTATATGTTGATGATATCATATTTGGGGCAACGACAGACTCACTGTGTGAAGAATTTTCTAAACTCATGGGAAGTGAGTTTGAAATGAGCATGATGGGGGAGCTAAACTTCTTTTTGGGTCTTCAAGTGAAGCAGTCCACAAAGGGAACATGTATCAGCCAACATAAATACATCAAGGCACTTCTGAAGAGGTTTGATATAGAAGCATAAAAGGTGATTTATACCCCTATTTCTACTTCCACTAAGCTGGACATGGATGAATCTGGATCACCTATAAATCAAACAATGTATCGAGGAATCATTGGATCACTACTCTACCTTACTGCCATCATGCCAGGCATTGTGCTCAGTATGGGTCTATGTGAAAGGTTCCAATCAAGTCCTAAGGAATCTCACCTGAAGGCCACTAAGAGAATTCTGAGATATCTTAAGGGCACACAAGACCTGGTTCTGTATTACCCTTTAGGTGACAATTTCACTCTTATTGGTTATGCTGATGCTGACTATGTAGGTTATCTGGTGGACAGGAAAAACACATATAGAATGGCTCATTTTCTAGGATCATCTCTAATCTCATGGGGTACAAGAAAGCAAAACTCAGTAGCTCTCTCAACAGCTGAAGCGGAAAATGTTGTTGCAGCTTCTTGCTATGCTCAACTACTGTGGATCAAACAATAATTGGAGGACTTTGGAGTATACATTGACTGTACCGCTTCTATGTGACAACACTAGTGCACTCAATATGGCAAAGAACCTGGTTCAACACAAGAGAACCAATCACATTGATGTCAAACATCATTTTCTCAAAGACAATATGGAAAAAGGGCTTATCTGTATGAGGTTCTGCTGCACAGAAGATCAAATTGCAGATATATTTACCAAAGCTTTAAGTAGGGAACACTTTGAAAGAAACAGGATGGCATTGGGTTTAATCAACCCTATTTTAGAATCTGAGTCTCTTCCTATCGTTATGAAAGTCATACTCAGGTAAAATTTGCTAAAGTGTTTTCTGACCAAGCTTAACTCATATCTATACCGTTACAGGTAGACGCGCATGATGATCATAGAATCTAAAGGAACAACATTGAGCTACAAAGGAGAATTGCAAAATCTTTTGACAAAAGCTGGTCAGGAACCCGGTTCCTGCACCACAGGTTAGTAGTAATGTGTTTTTCTCATGCATATCTCAAAAGACAACAAACATTAGTTTAACTACCACATCATTCGACTTTTCAGAACCTATACATAACGTCTCGTCTCCCAAATCTTTTCACCTTTACCGCACCATTACGTATTCCTAAAAACCTACCGCCATTTCAGATCCGGTTCCTTTTCCCTCTCATAATTAGCTCCTTCTTCCACAAAACCCTATCACTTCGTGAGTTTTGAACAATCACTCCTCACCATATCTCTCCATTCTCTAACAATCCTCAAACCCTTTTCCACCATGGCCGATGAGAAACCTTCCCTCTCTCATGTTAACGAAACCATCCTCGCCTCTCCAACTCCCTTAGCGTCACTACCAGAAACACTCTCCTCTACTACCCCTAACACCAATGTATCTACACCTGTTTCTTCTTCATATCCTATATCCCTCACAACTCCATCCAACCCTGTTTCACTCCCAAGTGTTGAGACTTCAGACGTCCCAGATGTTAACACTGGTTCTCCTCCATTCTCAGATCAAAACAAGGGGGAAATGGAAGGTGCTACCCCTAAGAATCAGAAGTTTATGGGAATGATCCTAAACAGTTCTTGAACTCTCCCGTCTTGGACTCAGTGGCTCCCATGGAGTCACCAGAGAAAGAAGCAACATAAAATATCATGGCTATCGCTGCCGAAAGCTTGGTGAGTGATGGACCCTCTCTCTTGCCCGAGTCTCATGGGGGAAGAAACTCTGTTATTTGGGGACGAGGGAACCATGGTACTTTTTGAATCTCCTTTTCATGGAAAAACGTCTGAAAAACCTATTGGATACCATGATTCCCTTCCTGAGAAAACAAGTCAGGAACCTATCTTCTACACTAAGCCGTTAGAGTCCATTCCTCCTGCTGTGGAACCTAATGGCGAGGATGATGAGGATGACATGGTTATTAGAGCTCGCTTCAAAATCAGAAAGCTAGCAGTCACTCCTGAGCCCTCTTCCAATCGACCAACTACTAGGTTATAGAAGAATGAGGCTTTTGAGTTTGCTTTACAGAAAAGTAGAAGGAGCAGTAATAAAAAGAAGGAGAGGCTACTGAAAGAGGGAGAAGTTGTATGCGATAAAACATTCCAGTGGTGGAAGTCGATGAGGATGTTGTAGAGGAACCTAGTTCCTTGGTGAAGAGGTCTAAGAAACTGCAAGAATCTGTGGCTAGTGCTTCGAAGGAAGCTGTTGAAAAACCGAGTGGAAAGTATGTGAAGAGTGATAGTAAGTCTAAAACGGTTGTGGAGGAGGAAGATGTGTCATAAGATGATATCCAGGTTGCTTCAAGTGGTAAAGGGAAGACTGTGGCAAAGTCTAGAAAAAGAAAGTGGGAAACCGTTGGAGGACCTGGTACTGGGAAGAAGGTGCATAATGATAGTGGGCTTGGGCTAGAACGGTTGAGGACTCAAAAGGTCTTGTGGGGTCGTATGATTGACCCTAAAATCTTAGAGATGACATGAATGAGACAAATCTTTGAGATTGTGGAGTTCCAGCAGTGGGGTCATTTATTTAAGGAAGATATGCCTAAAGTCTATGAGGATGTGGTCCAAAGCTTTTATGCAAGCCTCTTCACTGTTGCGGGGATCATATCTGCGTGATAGTCAATGGAGTGGACATGGTGATCGATGCTTTTGTGTTAGGGACCATTCTCAAATTTCCCTCTGAAGGGATGTCATCAGTAAGGGGTGCTTGTGGAGCCAATTTCCGCGTGCTATTGTGAAGGAGCAAGAAATCCAACATAGGGAACAGGTGCAGAAAAAGGCCTTACTTCCTGTGTACCAGCTCCTTTTTGAATTAGTTAACAAAGTTCTAATTCCCTGTGCTGAGAGGCGGTCCATCACCTCTAAGTCTAATATGTACCTCATGGAGGCCCTTGATGAGTTTAGCTCTATAAAGTTACTGGCCATTATGATCGAACACATGCAGAAGGTGGCAAACTTTCTAGATGGAACCATGGGTTTCCGTGTGGGTTTCTACTCACACGGGTCTTCAAGTTCTTCAAGGTACCTTTGGGGAATCCGAGAGTAGGAACCAAAAAGCGAACGTTCTCCAAGACGACTCTAGAAGAGTGTGAATGCATAGAAAAGGATGGGGGGGGGGAGAACTTCAATGATTTCTCATCTCATCAACACTCAGAATAGCGCTACAGAAGAATTCCGGAAGTTGAAGCCAAAGAACACCATACTTGAGACTCAGCTTAGTCAGGCCGTTGGAGCATATGGATCTTCTAACTCTTCTCATGAAGAAGTTGCTCGTCTGTCTAAGGAAAATGTTGAGCTGTGGAAACAGGTGGAGAACCTAAGGGAGAAATTACTTGAGGCATAGTTGCAAGCCAATGCCCAGATGGATCTTGTTCTCAAAACCCTTGTTGCCCCTTCCAAGCCTTCCTCTTCTAGTGCCCCCTAAGAAACCCCTCAGTGACCAGTTTATCCTGTTATTTTGATGTTTGTGGCAGTTGTTTCTTTTTATTTTTTTATGTGGTGGTATGTTGGATTTCACTTTTGCTGCTCCCACCTGAAACAGTCCAAACTTGCCTCTGCTGTAATGGTAAAGACTTGCACTTTTTAATGTTATCAATGAAGAACTCTCTTTTTTGCTAGTGAAATGCTTGCCTTTCTTCTGCTTCTCTTTTCTATCATGTTGTGTGCACACATGTGGTATGCGTTAGCCGTGTTGGACTTTTTAATGCTTCTTTTGCTTGTTTATGTATTTTTAATGATGCCAAAAGGGGGAATATATAGAAGATACTTGAAAATTAAAGCATGTGATTAAGGGGGGAGCATAGATTCGGGGGGAATTCGTGATGCTCCTGGTACTTTATATGGTTAATCAAGCTATATAAACGATTGTCAATTTCAAAAGTTTGTCATCATCAAAAAGAGCGAAATTGATGGGTTTAAGGTTTCACAATTTTATGTTTTGATGATCTAACAAACTGCTTGTCTAGAACCAGATAAACGACCTGATGCATACTTGATACAATTCTTCAGCAATGGACTTTAGCTAATATGAGACGTGTGACTTTAGTTACAATAGAACCAATTCAGGGACCTGATCTTCTGGAGTTTCCCTGACGGAAGTACAAAGTCAACTCTACAGCTAGAAAGTGACTGCTTGCAACTGTGCACGCTACAGGGCAACACTCACTTCCCATTGGGAAGGGCCTTGCACCAACCAAGTATGGACATCATCTTAGTGATGTCATTCAAGTATAATAACAAGGAGTATGGAAACAAAACATTCTCTTAAACACTTAGTGATATTCTCTCAAGCATTTGAAGACATCATCCAGCATTGATGTCACAAAGTGTGTCAAGAACAAAGAGCAACACTACTACGGACCAATTCCATTAAGAGTCTTTTTACGTACTTAGTTGAGTTATATCTTTGTATTTGTTTTTCATTGTAATTACTATCATTCTTACTTAGAAGCTCTACTTAGGAAACTCAAAATAACATAAACCGCTGAGTTTGTGTTGTGACTAGAGTTAGTCACAGGTTGAAGTCTTTGTAATTAGTGAGTTACAAAGTGGCTTGTAATAGGTGTATTACAAGTTAGTGAGGTTGAAGTCTTTGTAATTAGTGAGTTACAAAGTGGCTTGTAATAGGTGTATTACAAGTTAGTGAGGTTGAAGTCTTTGTAATTAGTGAGTTACAAAGTGGCTTGTAATAGGTGTATTACAAGTTAGTGAGGTTGAAGTCTTTGTAATAGAGTCATTACAAAGTGGCTTGTAACAAGAGCATTGCAAGTTAGTGAAGTTGAAATCCTACTAGTGTAGGTCGTGGTTTTTTATCCCATTGAGTTGGGATTTTTTCACGTAACATTCTTGTGTCTTATTTACTTACTATTTTATTAGTTAGTACTGTGGGAACTGATATAGGACCAGGTCTCTATACAGTTTGGTGGACTCTTATATTCTATCATCAGGCCCCTGGCAAACTAATTACATTTTCTCCTAATCAGTAAACTATAGTTATAGGCTCTATTCGATCCTCTTAGCATATCTACTCTCTTTGTGGTCTCTCTTTGTATCTGAGAAATTACGAAACTCCTATTTACAGTTATCCCCCTAAAGAGCTTCTTGTTTCTAGTCCATGTATGGTAGATTGCAGCTTCCCAAATTGCAGTGATTACTTCCTTCTTGAACTGTTTCCGATGTCTAGTGTTGATCCACTGCAGACATTGCATAACTCATAACGTTTTGATCTTTACTCCAATCCAGTTTGCTAAACTTTCCCTGATGACTTCTATCTAGTTACATTCAGAGAATAAATGTTGTTGTGTCTCCATACGTACAACTTCACATAGGCAACAACTTATGTCCTCCACTTGTAAATGCATTCTCAAGTCCTCCACTTGTATATGTATTCTCATCAATCTATATTTTGTAATAAGTTATTCTTGAGCTGCCATCCAATCAATAACTCTGTGTTTAGGTTGTAGCCATGAACTCCATATCAAATTAGCTTCTGGAACTCTAGAACAATTAGTCTTCATGTCTAGGTAACTCTAGCTCACTGAATACTTACCTGTTGAATTTAGCATATATGTCCCATTCGAATACCAATCGACGATCTTGTTCTTGATTTCATTAAGTTTCTTCCAGTACCAACTACAGTCCACTGGTGGTATGTGTGTCCATATATAAGTATTGATTTTCATATAAAGCTCATGTATCCATTTAACCCATAGCACATCTTTCTAAGTAGCCAGCTGCCATATTAGTTTCCCCACTGAGGCTACATTCCTTGTTTTACTATCCTTAATATTTATACCCCCAAATTTCTGTGGGACACACACTTTCTACCAAGTGACCAAAGCAATCTTTTTTTTTCCTCATATCCACCGCAAAGATACTCTCTTCACTTTTTATCCACCTCTTTCAAGTTTCTTTGTGGCAAAATGAAAACAGCTCCCCAGAAGTTTTAGATTGAAAAACATCATTGATTATCTGTAACCTTGCAGCATAGGACAATTTCCTTGCATAGCTTTTAGTGATTCTGCTATTTATTTTATCCACTACCTGATGACATTCCACCTTGCTCCACTTCTTGAATGATAATGGAAGTCCCAAGTACCTAATGAGAAAGGTACCTGCAGTAAAGCCTGTCCTGCCCAACATCTCCTTCTCTACATATTCATCCACTCCTGCTAGGAAGATGTTTGACTTGTCAAAATTTGCAACCAAATCGGGGTCACCTTACTAAAATGCTTTAAAACCTCCATCACTCTGGTTACTAATGCACTATTACCTTTGAAAAATATCATTAGATCATCGGCAAATGTAAGATGTGTAAGTTTCAATTCTTTACACATGAGATGCAATTTGAAATCCGACAGCTCACACATTTTTCCTTAATACTCTTGATAGGTACTCCATAACAAGGACAAACAATAAGGGGGAGATTGGATATCCTTGCCTGAGACCCCCTTTCCCAACAAAGTATCCACATCTTATCCCATTTACCTTCATAAGAAACCAAGTGGATGTGATGCATATCATAACCCTTTGAGTAAAACATGCTGAGAATTCATACCCTTCCAATGCCTCTTCAATAAAGTCCCAACTAACTACGTCATATGCCTTTCTTAAATCAATTTTAATCATACATCTTGGAGATCTCTTCCTATTGTAGTTCCTTAACAAATCATGGCAAATAAGTACATTGTGAACCAATGACCTCCATGCAACAAATGTTGCTTGGTTATCAACTACTAAATGAGTGATTGCTTTCTTTAACCTGGTATAGAGAATCTTTGAGATACATTTGTACAATACATTGCAATAAGAGATAGGTCTATACTACCTGGAATTTTCTGGAACTTTGACTTTTTGAATCAGAGAAACCATGGTAGCATTCACTTGATTCAACAGTTTTCCATTGTTAAAATACTCTAACACTCCTTTGGTTATGTATTTGTCAATTATTCCCCAAGAAACTCTATAAAACCACTTCCATATCCATACGGACTAGGACATTTGTTGCTATCTATTCCCCACATAGCTTCTTTAACATCTCTCTCTGTGAAAGGCTCCACTAACTCAATTTGTTGCTCTATACTCAATGTTAGTCCATTCTTCAGCAATCATGTATGAGATTTTGTTCTTGTTGTTTCCTTCATCCCTAGTAGTTCTTCATAGTACTCAACCATTATTCCATCTATAACATAAGGATATGTTTGCACCCTATTATTATTAACTTACATTTGAGGGATATCTTGTCGCATCTTCGTATGTTTTATAACTAAGAAAAAGTACGTTGTATTGTCATCATCTAGTCTGATCCATATTGCCTTACTTCTTTGTTGCAGGAACAACTCAGCCGGATAAGATGATTGAATGTACTTCTGATACATCATTTTTCATCTTTTTGAAGCACTTGATCCAAAGGGTTGGCTTGCACTTTGAGCCAGAACTAGAAATTCCCTATCTCCACTTGCCTCTGTACTATATTTCTAAAATGTTGTCCATTTAGTTCTTTCAACTTCTTTTTTAGTATCTTGAGCTTCTTTACCACTTGCAACATTTTACGTCCAGACATTACAAAATTTAAATGGTTTCCTAACTCAAGGAGGAGTATTCTGAAGGGCCACCTTAATTTCACAATGGTCACTTATGCTTTCAGGATGAAATATGGATGTATATACATGCATATAAGTAAGCCACTCATTGTTAACAAAAGCCTAGTCTATTTTTGAAAATACCCTTAGATATCATTATTTGTCATTCCATGAATATCGACTTCCATGAGTTGACATTTCCATAATCCACATGATTCCACACAATTGTGAAAATCCAGTATCTCAGCCACAATTATAGGATTCCCTCCAATTCCGTCAGCCTGATTCAACACTGAGTTCAAATCACCTAGAACCAAGCAAGGGATATTACACCCTTTACTCTGATTCTCCAAATAACTCCATAATACCCTCCTCTATACGCTTTGATTTAAAGCATATACAAATGTCAGCATAAATGTCACATGCATATGAGTGTATCTCACTTTGCATATAACGACCCATCTGGTCGTTTTGCGTGTGAGGGTCCCGCTTCCTTAAATGAAACCTTTCATAGCGGCTATTCGTGCATTATGACTCACGAGAGCGGGTGGTTCGGGATTTGGGAATGATTTGGATGGTTTAGGAACACTTGGTTCCTTAAGGCTGGCCTTTTTGGCCAAGTTTGACTTCGGTCAACATTTTGAGCAAACGACCTCGAAATCGAGTTTTGACAGTTCCAGTAGCTTCGTATGATGATTTCGGACTTGGGCGTATATTCAACTCGGGTTTCTGATGACCCGGGAGCATTTCGGCGCCCGAAATGGAAATCAAGATTTCCTTATCTTTGAAATTTGGGTTGGGACGTGAATTTATGCTATCGAGGTCCGAATGGAATTCCGGGACCGGCAATAGTTCCGTATATTTATTTATGACTTGTCTAAAAAATTTGGGGTCATTCTGAGTAGTATAGACTCGTTCGGCGTAATGAAATTAATTCTAGAATTTCAAAGTTCTTAAGTTTGATTAATTTGGTTTTGGGGTTGAATTTTGAGTTCTGTTGTTGTTTTTCATGTTCCGGAAGTTCGAGTGAGTTTGTATCATGAATACAGACTTGTCGGTGCTTTTGGATAGAGTCCCGGGGGGCTCGGGGGTGTTCTAGATCCCCGGGAGCTAAGTTAGAAAAACTAGAAATTTTCTGTCTGGTTTCCTTTTCTGCGATCGCAGAAGCAGGGATGCGATTGCAGAGAAGTAATTCTGCTGGGCCATCCAATGTTCTCTGCGATCACAGACATCACTCCGCGATCGCATATAGTCCCCTCCCCAACCCTCTGCGGTCGCAGACTCACTCCTGCGATCGCACAAGTCACGTACCCCCTACTGCCTGTTCCTCTCTGCGGTCGCAAACCTCACTCCTGCGATCTCATAAGCCTACCTCCCTACCCTCCGCGATCATAGGCCCCATCTATGCGATCACATAGTGCTTCTCGAGGGCCAGGGACATTTGTTCTCCGCGATCGCAAGCCTGATGCCGCGATCGCAGTGAAGGCTTTCCTGGGCAGCATTTAAATGCCCAATTACGGGCTTTCTTCCTCATTTCCAATTTCCAAACTCCATTGAAGCATCTTAGAGCTAGGGAAAATCTGTCCAAGGTCAAATCCTTCAAGGTTAGTATAATTTCCTCCCTAAATTCATGAATTTATTATGGAAATTTAACTAGTTTACCTATTAAAATATCAAATCATGGGAAAATTGAGTAGAAATTTCTAGGGCTTTGAAAATTAGTGAATTATCTCCTTTTTTCCATTAATTCTTGAATAAATGGTATAATTTTGATCCTTAGGCTTTGAGTAATTCATTCCTTCGACAATTTTCAAAATCCGAACACGTGGGCCCGGGGTCAAAATCTCAAAAACCTTCAAGAATGCTATACTTTGGAAATTCTTGTTAATTATTCCTTGTGGTATCTAAATTGATTCAATTGCGCTATATTTGGCTAGTTGCGAGCCGTCGAGGGTAGTTCCGGAGTTTTGTGCGCATTCTTGATCCGGTCATTGGTCCGAGGAGTGCTTCGTCGAGGTGAGTCTCCTTTCTAACCTTGTAAGAGGGAAATTGTCCCCATAGGTGTTCTATGTGTTATATGTTTGTATTCGGGGGATGCGTGCGTACCTTGTGACGAGAGTCCGCATGTAGCAACTACTATTTTTATGCCCGGGTAGTTTTAGGATCACAACATGCCTTGTCTTCTACTTTGAAGTGATTTATATGTTATAATTCTTGCTTGGATGTAGCATTGTTCCTTGAATATGTTATTGATTAAGTATTTGGAAAGATTTGATACGTGAAGTGAACCTAGTAATGGGTATACGTAGGCTGTCGCTTTTCAAGTTACATTTCGCAAGTGACGTGTAATTCCTTCCACTCTTAGGGGAGCGGATGGTACGCCATGACGAATATATATATATATATATATTGCATTCTTGGTACGGACCAGTCGATCCCCGGCAGTGCACAGGGACTTACTTGAGAATGCACTCTTGGTACGTGTCGGTCGATCCCCGGCAGTGCATAGACGAAGTTACATTATGATATGATATGATTACACCGATGGACACACTATTGGTACGGGCCGGTCGATCCCCGGCAGTGCGTAGTTGAGATATTGGTAAGCATGCACTCTTGGTATGGGCCGGTCGATCCCCGGCAGTGCATAGCTCTTTGGTATGATTACATTATCAGCATGCACTCTTGGTACGGGCCGGTCGATCCCCGACAGTGCATAGCTATTCTTCCCCTGGTTCAAAGCCAAGTGTTTTACTCTTCGGTGCACATGGTTGCTCGGTATTGTTTCCCGACTTATGATTTGATGATTGTTTGATAAAGACTAAAAGGGAAGTTGTTATTGTTTGAGTAATTATTTGTGAATTCTGTGATATTTTCTTATTATTTGTACCCTGCTACATGTCTACTTCTTTCCTTATATCCTTCTTTACTTTATTACTGCTGGACCGTAGTGAGTATCGAGTCGACCTCTCGTCACTACTTCTTCGAGGTTAGACGGGATACTCACTGGGTACATATTTATATATATATGTACTCATGCTGCACTTTCCTTTTTTTCTGCACTTGATTGTGCAGGTCCGAAGGCTGGTCCGTCTGATTATTAGTCCAGTGCTAGATATTGACCGAGTGGCTATACTTCACGGTGAGCTGTCCTTCTTGTCGACTTCCTGGCAGCACCCTGGAGTTCCGTTGTCATATTTCCTCTGTTTTTTGTTCAGACTTAGGCCCTGTATATATATTTCAGTTATTGTATACTCAGTAGTTGCCCGTAGCACTCGTGACACTAGTTCCTGGCACACACACGTAGTTATTATTTTGGGTTTTGGCTGTGCATATGTTATGCGACGTGCCTATCGGTTGACTTCTGCACTTGTGGTTCTATCTCGTATCATTTATCATTATTGTGTTTTACCTATTTAAAATTGGTAGTTATTAAATTGTTAACTAGAAGGGGAAGGGTAACACCTAGTGTGTTTCATATCGGCTTGCCTAACCCCGCTATTGGGCGCCATCGCAACCTGAATTAGGATTTGGGTCGTGACATTGCAAGTGATTACTTGTGTTGAACTGGTAACAATGAGTTACATGGTAATAATTTTACTTCCAAGTAATCCAAATTCTACCATTATAATGGTGTTCTAGATTTGTAACATACTTCCAACCTCCAATTTGTTTGCTACACCCTCTATCTTATTTACTTTGACCTTTGTTTCTAGTAAACAAACGAGACCTACTTCTTGTTTATTGTAGAGGAGCCTGACTTCCTTATGCTTATTAGGGCCATTGAGGCCCCTGACATTCCAACTTAAGAGATTAACCATTTCTTGAGAGAGGAATAAGCTGGCCTCCCTCATTTACTGAGCTTGATTGGGTCTGATTATTGTTCCTTTCTTTGTCAAGAACTTGGAAAGAACTTTGATTGATCACTTGCTGATTTTGTTTGAACTGTTGCTTTCTGACATTTAGTGGAGTAATCCACTTTGTAGTATGATCAACTGGTATCCCACTCTGCACATTGTGATTCCTCACTATGTTGGAAGATGATTCAGTAGGTGCCATTCCTCCTTTAGTCATGGCTCCTGCTTTACCATAATGTAACTTCTCCTGATTCTCTACTTCTTCAGAGTCGACCTTTTGCTTCTCCTTCTATTCTTCTAGTTTCTCCTTTCTCATCTGTTCATCTTGTTTTGGGGATCCAGGATTTGTAACCTTCTTCTTTCTGCATTCCTCCTCAGAGTGCCCATACCTACGGTGGAAATTGCATAATGTAGGTTTCCAATCTTATTGGACCTTTTGTTCTAATAGTACCCCATTTTCATTTCGGAGCATTACCATATCAGGAAGCTTTGCATCAATTTCTATCAATAACTTAGCAAAATTAAGCCCTATTTTGTTCTCCGTATTGTGATTCACTAGAAGTGTTTTCCCAATTAAACTGCCTATTCTGTCTTAGGGCCTTAGGACTCCAATATTTGAATTTGAGGACGGGTTATTTGATCCATTTATGTGATTTTGGGCATATTTCTACATGTGTTGATGTTACTTTACCCAAGGTTTAACCGCTTTTTGTTGCTATTTGGTGCAAAAAATGTCCAATGTGGTTTAATTATTGGTTTTATGACTATTTGAGTTGTGTGTGATGATTCAGGGTGTTTGGAGTGCTAAAATATGAAGAAAAGGTGCTCTAGCTAGAGGAAGAGGGGTTGGATGCATCACATCCACCCTATAAAAAATTCATATTTCGTGCATCCTTAGCAGTGAAGTCGGACCATAGCATCCGCCTTAACATCTGCACCTGGGCACAACTGAGATGGAGGAACAAATCCACCCTAGCATGCGAAGCTGAGAAATAGAGGACGAGGTGGATGCGAAGCATCCACCCCAACATCAATCCCTGAAGCTGAGTTGGATTAGGAATAGGAGAACTTTGTCCCATGACTTTTGTACGCAATATATAAGCAAAAAACGCCTATTTTAGGTCATCTAACATATTGGGAAGCGGGAAAATTCCACGACAAAGCTTGGAAACCATGAAATTAATCTTGAGTTCTTATTTTTTCCTTCTTTTATTGATTTTTAGGCACTCTTGTGAATTATTTGATGATTGTATGAACATGAGTGGCTAAGAACCTTATTGTTCTAGGGTCATGGATATGCATGAATGTTGATGTTTGAAGTTTAATTTGACAAAGTTGATTTTATCATATTGGATTATTTATTTAATTCTGTTTTAATAATTTTACTGAGTAGCTAACAACGGAATACTATCTACGAATCAAGAGTTGAACTCGAAAGTGAGAATTCTTGATTGCATATAGAATTGAATAGAGCACGTTCTTGAACCCGGGCATCGGGGAACATATTCGCAATTAGGATAGACATATACCTTGTCACGACCCAAAATCCATGAGGTCGTGATGGCGCCGGACACCACTGTCGGGCAAGAATATCATTAATTAATAGAAGTAAAATTCCTGTTTTAGCACTTTCAAAATCGTTACTTTTCATTTTTATACATAACATCTATATAGAAATTCATTTCGTAGGAAAAGCAACACTTCATTTATGTAAAAACACAACTCAAATACATATATCCCAGAACCCGGTGTAACAAGTGCATGAGCAGATTCTAAGAGTTTATACAATTACTACAAAGCTTGTCCGAAATACAGATTTGGACAAGTTATTTAGAAATAAAATACAGTACATAGAGGGTGACTCTGTCGGCTGCGGGTCATCTCTGAGTAATGCAGCTCGCCTAAGTCTCCAAGTCAGCCCTATTGCTATGATAGTATCTGTGCAACAAAAATGCACAACAAGTGTAGTATGAGTACGAAAACAACGTGTACTCAGTAAGTATCCCGCCTAACCTCAGAGAGGTAGTGATGAGTGGTCGACTTGACACTTGCTATAAGTCATTCTAGTATAATTTTAGTGAGACACTAAGCATGGAGATCATAGACATATTTAATAATGACCAGGAAATAAGAAATATCAATTCGAATCATATTTAGCACCTTAAACTTTCGTCATTTCAGTTTGGCAATTAAATAATAATCAGGAGTAAGGAGCATAGACTTACTTCACATTCTTACATATCAATTCTTATTCTTTTTGACTGGCTAGTTCATAACTCTTTATACTAATAAATAAGTATAAATCATAGAAAGAATGTAGCATTTATCATATGCAAACAACTGCGAAGGGTCGAACGACGCGGACCAACATTAATAAACTGTGCACTGCCGAAGGGTCGATCGGCCTGAACCATAGATGCATCTATTTATCCCTGCTCGCGAATCGATCATGTGATGCGGTCAACATAATAATAATACGGCTAGCCTGCTCGCGAATCATACCCGCGACTCAGGTGCTCATAGGTACACGTATTCATATAAAAGATCCATATTTTATTCAAGAAGGCAATTTCTCATAGAAGTGATAAAATTCTCCTTAATTAAACATGAAGATAGTATTTAGAATATTTTCCTGGAAATTCGTTTGCCAAGTTTAACAATATTCCATGAATAACCTTGCCAGGAACACAATAATCCACGGGAAAATCAATCATTTTTCCAAATAATTAAGAAGAGTAAACTCCAACATTTTAAGAAAATAAATTACCAACTCAATAGCATTATCAGCTTAACATTTTGATAGGATCACATGTACGACATGTAAGGCATGCTAGTGGGTCCTAGGCTACCCGGACATGGCATAACATTAGCTACGCACGGACTCCTGTCACCTCGTGCGTACGTAGCCCTCGCAAATAATATCATATATTCATTTAGTTCACCTATGGGGAAAATTTCCCCTCAATAAGGTAAGATAGGAGACTTACCTCGCTCTGAAATTCCATAAACGGCCTCAAAGTCTTCCCGACGACTCCAATCGATGCGCAACGCTCCAAAGTTACCCAAACGATGATAAACCAAAGAAAATATACCCAACTGTTTGCTAAAAATTCAGATTATATAATTTTCCAACTTCGCTCAATGAATTGACCAAAATTCCCTTGGGCCCACGTGCCCGGATTCCGAAATTTCTCGAAGATAAACTCTACCCATAGCTTTACTAGCTCAAATATACAATTTACTCCTAATTTCATGCTCGAATTCGTGGTAGAAATCCAAAAATACAAATTCTAGGTTTTCTTCAAAATTCCAAAATTTTCCCACAAATTTTTCATGTTCAATCCATGTAATAATCTTGTATTTAACTTAGAAACAAGAAGGAGTTACTTACCTTGTGATTCATGACGCAAATCCTCTCTTGAAGCTCCTCCAAAATCGCCCAAACCAAAGAAGAAATGAAGAAATGACCAACCATTCACAGTTTTAAAAGTAATCTGCCCAGTTCGTTTTCCGCACCTGCGGTCTTCTGCTCGCACCTGCGCTTCCGCAGGTGCGCTCACTCTCCCGCACCTGCGGCTTCCCCGACTCCAGTCAAACTTTGGACCTGCGATCCAAACACCACACCTGCGCCTTCGTAGGTGCGGAAATTCCCTCGCACCTACGGTTCCAGCCTAGCCCAACCACCTTCGATCCTGCGGCACCAAGGCCGCTCCTGCGGCACCAAGGCCGCTCCTGTGGCTCCGCACCAGTTGGTCAAAGCCTCGCAGGTGCGGTCACACCAGATGACAGCAATTTCAGCTCCTTTTCAACCAAACATTTGATCCGTTAACCACCCGGAATCCACCCGAGGCCCCCGAGACCCCCTCTAATCACACGAATCAGTCCCATAACATCCCACGAACTTGCTTGAAGCTTCAAATCACATCAAACAACGCCGAAATCACGAATCACACTAAAATTCAACTTTATGAACTTTGAAATTTCAAACTTTCACATCCGATGCCAAAACTTATCAAATCACGTCCGATTGATCCAAAATTTTGCACACAAGTCATATTCAACATTACGGACCCGCTCCATTTTCCGGAATCGCATGGCGACCCCGTTATCAAAATTTCCACTTCCGGTCGAATTTCTCAAAAACCTTCAAATTTTTATCTTTAGCCAAATAGCTTCAAAATAACCTACGGACATCCGAATTCACTTCCGATCGCGCTCCCAACTCAAGAATCACCATACGAAGCTCTTCCCAGACTCGGAATCCCGAACGGACATCTATAACACTAATATACCTTACAACCTAAATTTATGAAATCCTTCCAAAATGCTATCTTCCATAAGATACGCCGAAACACTCCCGGGTCATCCAAAACCCGATCCAGACATACACCCAAGTCCGAAATCATCATACGAACCTGCTGGAACCTTCGAATCCCGATTCCGAGGCCGTTAACTCTGAATTCCAACCTTACTCAATTTCTTCAACTTAAGGCTTCCGCAATAAGAAATTTCCTTTCAATTCAACTCTGAACTTCCCGAATTTCAACTCCGACCATACGCACAAGTCTTAATACCTGAAATGAAGTTGTTCATGACTTCCAACCGCTGAACAACGCGCTAGAGCCCAAAACGACCGGTCGGGTCGTTACATTCTCCCCCACTTAAACAGACGTTCATCCTCGAACGTGCCAAGAACTTCTCTTGAGTCATCCGAAACCACTGTTTAACACTTTGTGCATCTGCCCGTGCTGCCACAACCCAGTTGAGCACATAAGCTTGATCAAATCTGAAGATATCCTACTTAATCCACACAAGAAGCTCCGAACATAGTTCCGACACCGAAAATTCACTGTCAGGCCTGATTCTAATACATGAACACTATAACAACTACCACACGAGGCATCGGAACACAACTGCATACCCTTGATGAATCGGCACCACACACTACATAACCCATCACCTGATCACAATGACGCTCCCTGAACCTTTTTGGCCAAAATTCTACGATCCTGATGCTCCCAATGCACCTTCTAAGATATATACATACATCGTGCTACAATGCTGACGATACCACCACAATAGAGGAAATGTGCAAAAATTCCTGACCAACTGTAGAATTAACCATACATTGAAATCTTTTCTCTTGACTTGAATCATCGTCTCATTATGAACCAAATACTGGTATTTGACCTGCAATATACTTCCCATAATTTCATCGCACTTGACCCCTAGTCCATTAATCTCGCCTCACCCAATATGAACTGTTCAAACAACCAATCACTCCAGACATAACCAGCAGTCTCAGATGATGCCACAACGTACCGATAGGCCACAACTCGAACATGATACACAAGACATGACTCCGGAAGGGACTACTCGACTCACGTAACTAATATGAACTTCCCTAGAATACAGGAAGCAAAATACAAGAAAATAAGTATAGGGAACCGCACTCATCATCACGTGGATGCGACATGCAACATGATTCAAATAGTATACCCGTGGCGGCGTGCTACACGATCCTATCAGGAAGCTCACACAAGGAGACACACACAGAGCTGAATTGCCCGATATTACACATTACTGAATACCAGCTATAAGCACACTAAGTGCATAATACCATTCTGGGGAGACTGATAGAGTCATATGCTACAAACTCAAGCACAACTGAGGTGCGATATAAAAAATCTGAATCTCGAGAGCCATCCTGCTTACATAACCTCATCACTATGCGGAATCTCAACACATAAGAATTTATCAAATCGTTTCATAACTCACGCGGCACATTATAATATCATATGAATTCGACAAAGATAGGACAATGCCTGATATTCCAACACCCCTCCTTGAGGAGCGCTATACTGAAATGAACACATCTGACTCGCATGAAACCCATAATCTTATTTAAATCCATTCATTCGCTTCAAGCCGATTCTGCTCGCACTGAACTAGGCTGATAGCCTTACCTGGGTCCGTAATAACCCACCTTTTTCTCATAACCCAGAAGAGCAACCATCATAGCAGGGACAAACACCCCAAAATCCACAACCAACTGGACCGAACGCCCTTAAGGCATATATTCTCAAATAAGCAATATGCACTTCCTTATACTTGGTCCAAATCTTCAATCAATCAGGTGACTACAAGTCACACTTACCTAATCTGCCCATGTCCACACTCCCACGACTTTTCACACAGGTAGCCATTCCATACGATTGACCATCCTAAGGCTGTAAAACAATTCAAGGACCCATAATCAGGATGCAAAGCCTCTTTTACCAAACACCGATCTCAGGTGATACTGGAAACCACATCAACTCATACTAAACATTCAAATCCCTTATTCTTGCTCCTCTGAGCTCATGACATCCTTGTTAATACCGAACCGCATTCTCGATTCTTACTTCCAGTTACATACTGCTTACTGCACCTAACGTGCCGATAAGGGATGGCATAGGAATTCCATCATAACTCCTGAACCACTAATAGGGTGAACACTTCAGCGCATATAGAAATCTTTTACTTGCCTCAATTCATGAGAACCATAACAACACACAAGTGAGTTCTCACCCTCACAATATATGAGAATCCTTAAGTAGTGGACTGAACCACCATACCCTTCCGGGATCCGCCTACACCTGACAAGCCATAGCACTTGAATGCTTCCAACTGAAATCTATTATGGCGGCCGACAAGCCCAGCACACATCTGCACCAATCATACACATACTCGGTCACACCGAATGAACTGATCACTGCCGAACATGCACCGTTCTCACCATGGCTAACCAATCCATCTCCTTTTAATCATCTTCAATTGCCTCAGGTTAATAGTAACTTCCTTCAACTCATAGAAACTCAACCCTCACTCATCCCGAGTGACCTTGATTCACGAGACCATACTGCCTAAATCCCGCAACCCGTCTCACAACTTCCTGAAAATCTTTCTACAATTCGAAGTTTATTTCTCTCACTCCTCCAACACTATCCTGTGTGATGAAATAACATCGAACACTCCAACTACTTTTCTTTCTCCTCAGAGATTATACTGTAAAAGCTCGATTCTTAATCAGACTGCTCCTTAAAACCCTCAAACACCACAGTTTCAAACTTTCAAATTCACTAGGACCACTGCTGAGAGTCACCCACTCTGGCTTGCCCCGAATACAATCAACTCCAAGGCTCTTCTAGCATATGAACATGCTGTTCAATGAAGCACGTGACTAAGTCACTACCCTTACAACTTGGCTGTGCCTTAAGCACAAATTCTTATTCTTCCAGAGCCTAACCCTGGTCCAATAGGACCAATTTGCACGTATTTATCATATGCCATGCTCATTTACCTCTTTACTACTTTATCTTAGTTGTAACAACTTGTTGATATGCCGACAATCCGAAGTCCCATGAGGACGCAACCCTACAACCCAACTGCAGGTGGTGGGACTCCCCCACTTAGCCCGAAGCTACTCCCTACACCACTCCAGACACCGCTGAGATCTTTTCTTCTTGTTGATCTGACCTTGCTCAACCAATCTGTCCAATTCTTCCAAATTTCCCTGTTAGCATTCCCCAAATATTCAATTCTCTAGCGCCATTTATACATTCTGCTTCCTACCGACTAGCCACTGGGATCCCTCACAGAAACTTGCCAACCCCACTACCGCTATCCTACTCACATAAGATAACCCACCTGTGGAAAATCACCAACCGACACCTTCCACTACGTTATGAGACACACTTTCTACGACATTGAGACCCCCATCCTAAGCTTGTCCTCCTTCACCGACTTGACTAGTCCGTCTGCTCCCCATGGACATCCACTATGCGCGCGACAACATCTTCTGATTCCAAGCTATGCTGCATCCTTATTCATCCCTAACAACTCCTCTCGGTGGCATCTAACCTTCCGCCTAATAACCAACATTTCGGTTTAAGCTTGTGGACCTACTCCCTGTCCACAAAAATTCTCAAATCACTTCAACTCCTCTTTAAGTCAGGCAACTGCCTTACCACTAAACTCAAAGGCTATACTGCCACTTCTTACTTAGTCGGACTCATTCCTTTAAGCAACTACCCGACTCCCATCTCTGACGCCTGGCATTTAGAGATTTAGCTGCTACCTGACACTTTTCACATGGCTTCCTTCATCACACGCTTCTCAATTGCGGCCTCAATTCAATATCATTCTCTGAAGCTCTTGAACTAGCAAATCACCACGACTTCAAACTCTCTGATGATCATCTTTCTTGAGCTGCCTTCATTAGAAACGCTCATTCAAATACTTTAACCACCGCACACCATGGTCTATAACAACTGCTTCTTTAACATTGCTTCACAACACCCTAACCCAATGCAACCGAAGAACTATAACACCGGTGCACTTAACACGTGCTTTTCGGTCAAAACCTTGCTCGATGACACCAAGCTTTATTACTTTTATCACCCAAAACCTGACCTATTTATAGTTCATTACCTTTCCTCTGCCGGAACTGAAATACCGGAATCTCGAAAACACACTCTGGGAAGACCTCCCTTCAATCCATTCATCACCCCCATCCTACGGGCAACCATTCTACCATCATATCGACATCGCGTGATAACCAATCGGAAACATCATCACTATCTGAGCATAGCCTCAAGGCTCTCAGAAATACAACAACTGAGCTAAAATAACATAATATTCTCCTGCGGGACGCCAACAATAGTCCAATCGACTATGCATGGAAAACATCACGTACCGTATCTGTAGCCCCATTACAATTCCTCAAACCCTCGATTATAGGAAGCGCTTCACGACGTATAAGATTGAGTAGGAAGAAACGTAGGCATAAGTCTGAGAGGAATCAAATCGCATGATGGGATATCAAGAAGGGAAGTACTCCTAACAGCCCTGTAGCCTCTCAAAGATAAGTACAGACGTCTTTGTACCGATCCGCAAAACTCTAGTATCTTGCTCATGACTCGTGAGACCTACGGGAACCTAGTGCTCTGATACCATGTTGTCACGACCCAAATTCCATGAGGTCGTGATGGCGCTGGACACCACTTTCGGGCAAGCCAATCATTAATTAATAGAAGTAAAATCCCTGTATTAGCACTTTCAAAATCGTTACTTTTCATTTTTATACATAACATCTATATAGAAATCTATTTAGTAGGAAAAGAAACAGTTCATTTATGTAAAAACACAACTCAAAACATATATCCCAGAACCCGGTGTCACAAGTGCATGAGCAGATTCTAAGAGTTTATACAACTACTACAAAGCTTGTCGGAAATACAGATTTGGATAAGTAATTTAGAAATAAAATACAGTACATAGAGGGTGACTCTGTCGGCTGCGGGTCGTCTCTGAGTAATGCAGCTCGCCTAAGTCTCCAAGTCAGCCCTATTGCTATGATAGTACATGTGCAACAAAAATGTACAACAAGTGTAGTATGAGTACGAAAACAACGTGTACTCAGTAAGTATCCCGCCTAACCTCAGAGAGGTAGTGACGAGTGGTCGACTTGACACTTGCTATAAGTCAGTCTAGTATACTTTTAGTGAGACACTAATGATGGAGATCATTGACATATTTAATAATGACCAGGGAATAAGAAATATCAATTTGAATGATATTTAGCACCTTAAACTTTCGTCATTTCAGCTTGGAAATTAAATAATAATCAGGAGTAAGGAGCATAGACTTACTTCACATTCTTACATATCAATTCTTATTCTTTTTGACTGGCAAGTTCATAACTCTTTATACTAATAAACAAGTATAAATCATAGAAAGTATGTAGCATTTATCATATGCAAACAACTGCCAAGGGTCGAACGGTGCGGACCAACATTAATAAACTGTGCACTGCCGAAGCGTCGATCGGCCCGAACCATAGATGCATCTATTTTCCCCGATCGCGAATCAATCATGCGACGCGGTCAACATAATAATAATACGGCTAGCCTACTCGCGAATCATACCTGCGACTCAGGTGCTCATAGGTACATGTATTCATATAAAAGACCCATATTTTATTCAAGAAGGCAGTTTCTCATAGAAGTGATAAAATTCTCCTTAATTAAACATGAAGATAGTATTTAGAATATTTTCCTGGAAATTCGTTTGCCAAGTTTAACAATATTCCATAAATAACCTTGCTAGGAACACAATAATCCACGGGGAAATCAATCCTCTTTCCAAATAATTAAGAAGAGTACAATCCAACATTTTAGGAAAATAAATTACCAACTCAATAGCATTATCAACTTAACATTTTGATAGGATCACATGTACAACACGTAAGGCATGCTAGTGGGTCCTAGACTACCCGGACAGGCATAACAGTAGCCACGCACGAACTCCCGTCACCTCGTGTGTACGTAGCCCCCGCAAATAATATCATATATTCATTTAGTTCACCTATGGGGAAAATTCCCCCTCACAAAGTTAGAAAGGAGACTTACCTCGCTACGAAATTCCATAAACGACCTCCAAGTCTTGCCGACGACTCCCATCGATGCGCAACACTCCAAAGCTACCCAAACGATGATAAACCAATGAAAATATACCCAACTGTTTGCTAAAAAATTAGATTATATAACTTTCCAACTTCGCTCAGTGAATTGACCAAAATGCCCTAGGGCCCACGTGCCCGGATTTCGAAATTTCTCGAAGATAAACTCTACCCATAGCCCTACTAGCTCAAATATACAATTTACTCCTAATTTCATGCTCGAATTCGTGGTAAAAATCCAAAAATACAAATTCTATGTTTTCTTCAAAATTCCCAAATTTTCCCACAAATTTTCATGTTCAATTCATGTAATAATCTTGTATTTAACTTAGAAACATGAAGGAGTTACTTACCTTGTGATTCATGACGAAAATCCTCTCTTGAAGCTCCTCCAAAATCGCCCAAACCAAAGAAGAAATGAAGAAATGGCCAACAGTTCTCAGTTTTAAAAGTAATCTGCCCAGTTCGTTTTCCGCACCTGCGGTCTTCTGCTCGCACCTGCGCTTCCGCAGGTGCGCTCACTCTCCCGCACCTACGGCTTTCCCAACTCCAGTCAAACTTTGGACCTGCAATCCAAACGCCACACCTGCGCCTTCGTAGGTGCGGAAATTCCCTCGCACCTACGGTTCCAGCCTAGCCCAACCACCTTCGCTCCTGCGGCACCAAGGCCGCTCCTGCGGCTCTGCACCTGCGGCCAAAGCCTCGCAGGTGCGGTCACACCAGATGACATCAATTTCAGCTCCTTTTCAACCTAAATTTTGATCCGTTAACCACCCGGAATCCACCCGAGGCCCCCGGGATCCCGTCCAATCACACAACTCAGTCCCATAACATCCTACGAACTTGCTCGAAGGTTCAAATCACATCAAACAATGCCGAAATCATGAATCGCACTAAAATTCAACTTTATGAAATTTGAAATTTCAAACACTCACATCCGATGCTGAAACTTATCAAATCACGTCCGATTGATCCCAAATTTTGCACACAAGTCATATTCGACATTACGGACCCGCTTCAGCTTCCAGAATTGCATTCCGACCCCGGTATCAAAATTTCTACTTCCGGTCGAATTTCTCAAAAACCTTCAAATTTCTATCTTTAGCCAAATAGCTTCAAAATAACCTACGGACATCCGAATTCACTTCCGATCGTGCTCTCAACTCCAGAATCACCATACGAAGCTATTCCCATACTCGGAACCACGAACGGACATCTATAACACTGAGATGCCTTACAACCCAAATTTATGAAATCCTTCCAAAATGCTATCTTCCATAAGATACGACGAAACACTCCCGGGTCATCCAAAACCCGATCCGGAAATACGCCCAAGTTTGAAATCATCATACGAACCTGCTGGAACCTTCGGATCCCAATTCTGAGGTCGTTTATTCAGAATTCCAATCTTACTCAATTTCTTCAAATTAAGGCTTCCGAAATAAGAATGTTCCTTTCAATTCAACTCTGAACTTCCTGAATTTTAACTCCGACCATACACATAAGTCTTAATACCTAAAATGAAGTTGTTCATGACTTCCAACCGCGGAACAACGCGCTAGAGCCAGAAATGAGCGGTCGGGTCGTTACATACCTAATTGTCTTGTTTGGTTGAAATACAGGAATTGTAAATGCATTCTTGTTAATCTTAATTCCATAGACATATAGACATTAAGTTAACTTGAATAGGCGAGTAAGGATTCGACACATTCTTATGAGTAATATCAACCCTGCCAATCAACAACCTAGATAAATCAATTAGTCATTTTAAACTTAGAACGCAACACGATTGTTAGCTAACCCGTGACCCTGGAATATTATCTCATATTGATTGTTATTCAAAATTGTTTAAGTGTTGTGGTTGCTTTCTAGTTATTTTATTACTTTATAATTTTTAGGTAGTAAATTAGTAAATTATCTATTTTGTGAGAATTCTCTTGAATCGATAAATTATTTGAGTTTGAATCAGCCGAAAGTTAATCATAAGTCTTCGTGGGAATGATGCTCTACTCACTACTCTATTACTTGATGAACACGTGTACTTGCGTGAGTGTATTTGGTCGCAACACGATTTTGGCGCCGTTGCCGGGAACTTAGAATTAACTATTTTTCTAGATTAGACTTTTACTTTTATCTTTACATGTTTTTTATTTTTGTAAATATTTTTAATTTTATAACAATTTTGATCTCTCTCTTAGTGTGTTTCTAGTCTCTCAACATGACATCTGGGGATGAAATATCCGGAGGTAAGGTTATTGATTAAGACGCTTGGTTGACGAAAGACTTTTATGGCCCGTCTTTTTGGGCTTGTCATGACCTGAACTCTAGGAAGTCTGAATTTGAATATGGGAGTAAGGGTTAGTATTGGGACGGATATTCTCGATTAAGAGAATATAAGGAACAACGTTATCTTCTAACATAATTGGTGAATGACTGGTCTAAGGAGAGAGTTGAACTTGCACAAGAAATTGACAGATTTGGCTTGTGCGTAACTTAGATGCAGATTTGAGTGCAAATGTTAATGCATGTAACGCCCAACAATTTAATAATGAGTTGTGTGAAGCTGAAAAAATCTTCTAGACCAAATTGAGGAACTAAAACGAGAATACCAATCACTAGACCATGTTTTTCTTGAGGATGCCAATGTTGAGAAGAGTGCTCTGGGGTCATGTGGGAGAGTAGATAACATTACTTTTGGGGAATTGAGTGTGTGTATAAATGGGGATGTAAATAGTAGTACAATTCATGAGTTACGGCATATTAGACCTTATTCCAATCATTTTTTCCACATTGTGTTTAGATAGTAAGATATTAATCGAGCCATCCGAGTCAATAGGGGAGTCAAAGAGTGAGGATGAGAGTGCCAATATTCTTGAATTTGTGATACCAAAAAGCTAAAATTACACTCCTCATATAAAGGCCGAGAAGTGCAGAGTGAATTATTTTTGTATCCCCACCAAAGGAGCATAGCCACAGACTGGATACTATGTTAGGGGTACAATTCATAAGTTCGAGATTGAGGCGGAAAGTGGTTCAGTCGTGCCGCGACGTTAAATCAGGCGCTTGTTGGGAGGTAACCCAACTTTACTGTTTTCTTTCATTTTTGTTTTGTTTTTTTTTAATTTTTTATTACTATTTTGTAGTATTTATTTTTGTTTTGTAGGATTATGAGCATAGGAAAAAAAGCCATTGAAACAGTGCAAACACGAGCTAGATGGTTGGAAATAAGTGTGGGGTGCCCGCACAAAGGACCATCTGTCACGACCTGAAATCCCACCTTCGGGCCATGACTACGTCTAACGTTGAACCCGCTAGACAAACGAACATGCACAACTAAAACCTCGTAGTAACACCAGTTTAACAATATATAACAAAAACACTTTATAGTTCTAAACAACGGAAATGATAAATGATTCAAAAGCTACGTGAAATAGTAAATACAAACGTCACTTAATGCCCCAAAACCGGGAGTCACAACTTCACGAACTCTCTATTGTACGCTAAATACAAAGTCTGAAAGAAAATACATAATTTTCTCTGGAACTAGAGAATAAGACAAGACAATATGAGTTCTAAGGATAGGAGAGACGCCAAGGCCCATGAACGCTAGCGGGTATACCTTGAAGCCTCGGTGGTGGACTGAAGGAGACTCCCTCAACGCTGTCCACAAATTCCGGGTGCGGGATCTGCACAACATTAAGAAGTGCAGTGTAGTATCAGTACAACCGACCCCATGTACTGAGTAAGTGCCGAGCCTAACCTCGGCCGAAGTAGTGACGAGGCTAGACTTGACAACAACGTTCACCTGTCCTATTCTACAACATATAATCATGGAAAAACAAGGCAAGAGATAGACAGAGAAGTAGGGGGATACGGGAACAGGTAATGGGGTAGCAAGTGAGCGATAAGGTAATTGGTTAAACACATAGGAGAAAGCAAGAGAGCAAGTGAACAAGAAGTACTAGCATAACAAGTATAAATGTAAGCAATGTAAATAATGGCACGGAATCAACCTTCGTGCTTTTACTCTCTTCCTCACAATGCGATGTATGATGTGAATTAGTATAAATCATGGAACAACATCACCCCTCATGATTTTACTCTCTTCCTCACAATGCAATGTACAATGTAAGGCAATATGAATCATGGCACGACATTACCCTTCATGCTTATAATCAATGTAAATCATGGCACGACATTAACCTTCGTGCTTATAATCAATGTAAATCATGGCAGGACATCACCCTTCGTGCTTTACCCCCTTTCTCACTATGCAATGTATGGTGTGATCAATGTATATCATGGCACGNGACAGGGATATTAACTTTTGTATTGAGGTAGCTGAGGGCACTCAACCCATTTCCACTCCGTCAAATCGTATGGCCCCACCTGAGTTGAAGGAATTAAAGGAACAGTTGCAGGATTTGTTTGATAAAGGCTTTATTAGGCCTAGTGTTTCTCCTTGGGGTGCTCCAGTATTGTTTGTTAAGAAGAAGGATGGCTCGATGAGGATGTGTATTGACTACCGGCAATTGAATAAGGTTACTATTAAGAATAAGTATCCTTTGCCGAGGATTGATGACCTATATATATATATATATATAGGTCATCAATCCTCGGCAAAGGATACTTATTCTTAATAGTAACCTTATTCAATTGCCGGTAGTCAATACACATCCTCATCGAGCCATCCTTCTTCTTAACAAACAATACTGGAGCACCCCAAGGAGAAACACTAGGCCTAATAAAGCCTTTATCAAACAAATCCTGCAACTGTTCCTTTAATTCCTTCAACTCAGGTGGGGCCATACGATTTGACGGAGTGGAAATGGGTTGAGTGCCCTCAGCTACCTCAATACAAAAGTTAATATCCCTGTCGGGTGGCATGCCCGACATGTCAGCAGGGAATACCTCTGGAAACTCACGAACCACGGGCACAGACTCTATAGAAGGAGCCTCAGCACTAGAATCACGAACATATGCCAGATAGGCCAAACAACCCTTCTCGACCATGCGTCGAGCCTTCATATAAAAACAACTCTACTAGAAGAATGACTAGGGGTCCCCCTCCACTCCAAACGAGGTACCCCTAGCAAGGACAAGGTCACTGTCTTGGCATGACAGTCCAGGATAGCATAATAGGGGGCTAACCAATCCATCCCCAATATGACATCAAAGTCAACCATATCAAGGAGCAAAAGATAAACCTGAGTCTCCAGACCACCAATAACTACTAAACAAGCACAGTAGACTCGATGTACCACTATAGAATCACCCACCGGGGTAGACACATGCACAACAACACTCAATGAATCATGGGACATGCTCAAATAAGGCGAAAAATATGAAGACACATAGGAGAATGTAGAACCTAGATCAAATAACACCGAAGCCTCTCGGCTGCAAACTGAAATCGTACTTATGATAACTGTGTCAGAAGCCTTAGCATCAAGACGAGCAGGAAAAGCATAAAACCGGGGTTGAGCCCCTCCAACCTGCACATCCCTGGGTCTACCTGCTACGGGCTGACCTCTACCTCTCATGGCCTGTGCTCCACCTCTATGAGCCTGACCACCACCTCTGGCACCACGGCCACCACCCCTAGCTGGCCGTGAGGGTAAGGGTGCACCTGCTGCGGGAACTAAGGCTCGGGAACCCTGATACTGGGGTCCACTCGAAGCTCGGGAGCAATATCTGGCAATGTGCCTCGGAATACCAGAAATATAATAAGATCTCTGCTGCTGTGGCTAATGACTCGGGAACTGGCCCTGACGACCCTAATAACCACCCTGGTAACTTTGAAGTGGTTGTGCACTGATTTGTGCTGGTGGTACACTAACAGGAGCTGGCGGTGCACGGAGAGATACCTGAAGCGCTGACTGAAAAGGTCGGGGTTGATGACCCTTACTAAAAGAATCCCTGCCTCTAGATGAGGCTCCACTGAATCTACCAAAGTGACGGGGCCTCTTGTCAACCCCCTGACCCCCTCCCTATGACAAAATCATCTCAATCCTCCTAGCCACATCAACCGTATCCTGGAATGAAATATCAGTACTCAACTCCCTGGCCATCTGGAGCCGTATAGGCTGGGCCAATCCCTCAATGAACCTCCAAATCGTCTCCCGATCTGTGGGGAGTATCATCAATGCATGCTTGGCTAGAGGGATGAACCCGGTCTCGTACTGAGAAACAGACAAAGATCCCTGCTGGAGGCGCTCAAACTGCCTCTTAAGATCCTCTTGCTGAGTAATGGGAAGGAACTTCCCTAAAAATACCTCTGTGAATTGAGCCCAAGTCAAGGGTGCAGACCCAGCTGGTCTGGCTAAGCAGTAGTCCCTCCACCAAGTCTTGGTTGCGCCCGATAGTCGAAAAGTAGCGAAGTCAACTCCATTGGACTCCACTATGCCCATGTTCCGAAGAACCTCATGACAACTGTCCAAGTAATCCTGTGGATCCTCTGACGGTGCACCAGCAAAAGTAGCAGTGAATAACTTGGTGAACCGATCTAGCCTCCAAAGAGCATCCGCTGACATAGCTTCCCCCTCGGCTGCCGGTGCCACGATACCCGACTGAGCCACCCCAGCAGTCTGAGGTGCTGGAGTCTGAACCTGAGTGGCTACCTGCTCGGGAGTACGAATAACAAGAGTCTGGGTCCCTCCCCCAGCCTGAGAACCAGCTGGTGCAGTAGGAAGAAGACCGCTCTGAGCCACACTCTCCATCAATCCCACCAAGCGGACTAGGGCATCCTGAAGCACTGGGGTAGAAATAAACCCCTCCGCGACCTGAGCTAGTCCGAATGGAACTGTCCGAGCAGGAACCTCACCGACATAGTCTACCTGTGGGTCCTATACTGGAGCTGCTGATCTAGCTCTTCCTCGGCCTCTAGCACGGCCTCGGCCTCGGCCCCTCGTAGGAGCGTTAATAGGGGGATCAGGTTGCTGACCAGTCGATGAGGAAGCACACGTTTTCGCCATCTGCGAGAGAGTAAAATAGAGACTCAATTAGTATTTGGAATTCAGATGGCACGGCAGAGAATGAAAGATGTGAAGTTATTCCTAACTTTGAAGCCTCTGAGGGATAAATACATACGTCTCCGTACCGATCCCTCAGACTCTACCAAGTTGTCCGTGAGTTGTGAGACCTAAGCAACCTAGTGCTCTGATACCAACTTGTTACGACCCAAAATCCCACCTTCGGGCCATGACTGCGTCTAATGTTGAACCCGCTAGACAAGCCAACGTGCACAGCTAAACCCTCGTAGTAACACCAGTCTAACAGTATTTAACGAAAACACTTTATAGTTCTAAACAGCGGAAATGATAAATGATTCAAAAGCTACGTGAAATAGTAAATACAAACGTCGCTTAATGCCCGAAAACCGGGAGTCACAACTTCACGAACTGTCTATTGAACGCTAAATACAAAGTCTGAAAGAAAATACATAATTGTCTCTCGAACTAGAGAATAAGACAAGACAATATGAGTTCTAAGGATAGGAGAGAAGCCAAGGCTCACGAACGCCAGTGGGTATACCTTGAAACCTCGGTGGTGGACTGAAGGAGACTCCCTCAACGCTGTCCACAAGGTCCGGGTGCGGGATCTGCACAACATTAAGAAGTGCAGGGTAGTTTCAGTACAACCAACCCCATGTACTGAGTAAGTGCCGAGCCTAACCTCGGCCAAAGTAGTGACGAGGCTAGACTTGACAACAACGTTCACCTGTCCTATTCTACAACATATAATCATGGAAAAATAAGGCAAGAGATAGACAGACAAGTAGGGGGATACGGGAACAGTTAATGGGGTAGCACGTGAGCGATAAGGCAATTGATTAAACACATAGGAGAAAGCAGAGCAAGTGAACAAGAAGTACTAGCATAACAAGTATAAATGTAAGCAATGTAAATAATGGCACGCCATCACCCTTCGTGCTTTTACTCTCTTCCTCACAATGCAATGTACAATGTAAGGCAATATGAATCATGGCACGACATTACCCGTTGTGCTTATAATCAATGTAAACATGGCACGACATTAACCTTCGTGCTTATAATCAATGTAAATCATGGCACGACATCACCCTTCGTGCTTTACACTCTTCCTCACCAAAACAATGACAAATATCAATGGTAAAGAATGCAGCATAGTGGAAATATAGTTCAAAATCACCCGGCAAGGGGAAATCATCAATTAATATCACAACAATTGCACGATAAGGGTCTCAGCTATAACCAATATCTTCAATATATATATATATCCTTAACAAATGGGTTCTCAAGTGAACCAATACATCATGAGTTCATCGACTAAGTCTTCCAGCAACAAACAATTCCCAAGTACAGACATTTTCATAACATAATGAATCATGGAAGTAGCAAAAAGGTTTCCATCAGAAATAGACTCACGGGCATTCTTGACACACAATGCATAGGTACTCGTCACTTCACCTATGCATTGGACATGATAAACACTTAGCACATAGCATACAATACCTATTCCCTCACCAAAGTTAGGCAAGACACTTACCTCGGGTCCAAAATATAGAAATCAACCCTCTAACACCGCCTTTCCTTTAGAATTCAATTCCAGAATGGTATTATCTAGACATAATTAACTCAAGTATATCAATAATGACTCAATAAATCAATTCCATAGCCTAATTACCCATTTCTAAGCATTCTTCCAAAAAAATACAAAAATTTGACCCCGGGATCGCTTGGTCCAAACACGAGGTCCGGAGAAAAACCCGATCACCCATATCCCCACGAGTTAGAATATATAATTTGTTTTGAAATCCGACCCCAAATTGGGGTTGAATTACCCAAAATTCCCAAAAACCTAACTCTACCCAAAACCCCGAATTTCTACTTGATTTTAGGATTTTAGGCCTAGATTCTAGTGTTTGATGAAGGAAAATTGAAGAATTAGTAGTTAAGATCACTTACCCAAGTGGCTATGGAGGGAATCTAGCTTGGGGGTCGTCAATGGGGTCTTGGGGAAGAAGGAATTGAGGAAGAAGTAAGTATCCCGTAATAACATTCTGTTTTGGACTTAAAGAATTTAACTGGGCGAATTTGCCCTCTGCGATCGCAGAAGAAAGGGCGCGATCGCAAAAGAGAATTTGGATGACCCTATGCAATCACAGAAGGGGTTATGCGATCGCAGACAAGAGGGGATCTAGGCTTCTGCGATCGCGGACGTTCTATGCGACCGCAGAGTACTCTACCCAAGCCCCACCCCTGACAACATACACTCTGTGCGATCGCGGCAGTGACTATGCGATCTCATAGAGCCACAGAACCTCCCCCTCACCACTACACTATGTGATCGCGACTTAGCCTATGCAATCGCATAGAGGAAACCATCAGACACCAGAAAAACATCCAAACACCAGATTGTTCCAACTTTTCACACCCTGTTAGCTACCCGAAACTCACCCGAGCCCTCGGTTCTCAAAATCAAAAACACACACGACTCCCAAAACATCCTACAAACTTATTCAAGCTTTTAATTCACCAAAATATCATCAACATCAATGAATTAAACCTCAAAACTCATGGAAATTCCTTAAAACCTCATAAAGCTTAATTATTCTGATTTTGATCCGAAACACGTCATTTCAAGTATGTTTTACACCAAATTTCACAGATAAGTCACATAACATGTATTAAACCTGTTTCGGGCTCCGTAACCATAATACGGGCCCGGTAACACAGTTTTCACATCAATTATCATTTTCAAAAACCTTTATTATTTTCAGAAAACAATTTTCTTTAAAAATTTATTTCTCGGGCTTGGGACCTCGGAATTCGATTCCGGGCATACGCTCGAGTCCCATATTTTCCTACAGACCCTCCGGGACTGTCAAATCACGGGTCCGGGTCCGTTTACCAAAAATATTGACCAAAGTCAACTCTATTCCATTAATTATTATAAAATTCCATTTTCATCAAGTTTTCACATAAAAGCTTCCCGGCAACACGCCCGGGATGCGCACGCATATTGAAGTGAGATTAACGGAGGCTTTCAGGGCCTCAAAACACAGTATTAGCTAGATTTACTTAGGATGACCTTTTGGGTCATCACACCATCCTTGGGAGAGGTCTGAGTACCCCGTGAGCTGCTTGTGCTTCGGCCTTTAGACTTTCTATGTGTTTCTTGTCCACCCTCGTTATTTTTTGCTTTATTTGTGCTTTGGGGACAGTACACTCTTTTAAGTGTGGGGTGGGAGAAATTCCTTTAGATCATTAGTAGTATTATACTGGTATGTTAATTTCTTAGTTTTTCTTTTGTTTCGTATTTTTGTTTTTTATAATAGTGTAATATTTTAGGTGATTAATTTTATATTTAAAAAAAATAAAAAAAATTGAAAAATTTGGACTTTTTCCGATGATGAATCTCCTAGACAGTGAGGGATTAAAGTCTAAAAATATAGAAAAATCCAAAAATATGTCTTTTAGCTTTTTTAGGTAGTAATAATCCCCCATGTCTTTTCTTTGTACCTCAGTTCTTTTCCGTGGGGTGTACTTTGAACCCGGTAGTAGTTTTGTTTTAGAGTAGATTAGAATTTAGGGAATAAATGGGGAAAGAAAGATGAGATTCCTAGGCGCCTTGACTTGTTTGATAGTAACATATTTAGGTTTTGGCATGTGTAGTATTATCCCTATATTTTGATATTAATCTTGATGCCTTTATAAATTGGATAGCATGTTTTGTGGCGCCTATATTTCGTTTACTTGACTTATCTTCACTTTGTACTTAATGCTTAATATCTCAGGGCTCCGTGAATACTTGCATTATTTGAGAGTCGGAATGGGACCGTCCATAGTGAGTCATGTTCCATGTGTGGTGAGGGTTTTGTGTAGTCTATGTATTGTACTTGTGTCTAGAACTTGCTCAGTATGCGAGTCGAAGCGAAATTTTAGGTGATGCTCGATTTGAGAAATGATTTTAGGCTTTCTTTGATCTTAAATGCTTATCACAAATAAAATCTATCCCTAGTTAACCCTTTTGAGCCTATATACTTTTATTTGGCACCCACATTACAAGCATATACCCTTTTTATTCTTAATTGACATTGTTTTGATCCTTTTACCTCTTAAAGCACTTTAATTGTGAGATGAGAGCTAAAAGAAGTTAGAAGGAACTATGTGTGGGGTGGCTTTTGAGTGGAACCAATGAAAGGAAGGAAAGTGCACTTGTTTTGTAAAATAATACACCACTAGTGAAAATTGAAAAAAATAGTTGAAAAAAGAGAGCGAATAATCTGAAAAAAAAGAAGAAAAAATAGAGATGAATAAATTGTTGTCTTGTTCTTGCTAATGGGTATGAACTAAAGTAGTGCTTAAAGAAGAAGGGTGTGATGACCCAAAGGGGTCATCTTATGTAAAGTTAATTATGATTGTGTTCTGAGGCCCCGAAAGCCTCCATTAATCTCATCTCGATGTGCGTGCGCAGCCAGGCGCGTAGCTAGAAAGCCTTTTATGTGAAAACTTGATTAAGAGTTGATTTTATGATAATTAATTGAATAAAGTTGAATTTGGTCAACTTTTTTTGGTAAACGGACCCGAACCAGTGATCTGACGGTCCCAGAAGGTCCGTAGGAAAATATGGGACTTGGGCGTATGCCCGGAATCGAATTCCGAGGACCCAAGTCCGAGAAACAAATTTTTAAAGAAAATTGTTTTATGAAAATATTAAAGGCTTATGAAAAAGAACCTTGATGTGAAACCTGTGCTGCCGGGCCCATATTATGATTTTGGAGCACGGAGTAGGTTCAATATATGTTAATTAAGTTATCTGTGAAATTTGGTAAGAAACGAACTTGATTTGACGGGTTTCGGATCAAAATGGAAAAAATGGAGTTACTGAAGTTTTGAGGATTTTCATAGAATTTGAAATTTGGCTTGAAATGTGATTTTGTGTTCCCGAGGTCCGAACGAAATTCTGAGACCGGGGATCATTCCGTTATGTCATTCCTGACTTGTCTGCAAAATTTGAAATCATTCCGAGTAGTATAGACCGGTACGGTGCATTGAAGTGAATTCTAGAGTTTCAAGTTTTTAAGTTTTGATTCAATTTGGTTTCGGGATTGAATTTTAAGCTTTGTTGTTGTTTTTCATGTTCCGAGAGTTAGAGCGAGTCCGTATCAAGAATACAGATTTTCTGGTGCTTTTGGAAGGGGACCCGAGGGGCTCGGGTGAGTTTCGGACCCCCGGGAGCTAAGTTAGAAAAACTAGAAATTTCTGCTATCTGGTTTCCTTCTCTGCGATCGCAGAAGGTGGGTTGCGATCGCGGAGAAGGATTTTGCTGGGCTGTTGATTGTTCTCTACGATCGCAGCCTCCCCTTCGCGATCACAGAGGTCTGGGATCCACACCTTCGCAATCGTAACCTTTTCTCGCGATCGCATTGGGTCGCATCTGGGCCGGGTGGGTTTGTTCTTCGCGATCGCATGACCTTTGACGCGGTCGCAGAGGTCTGGCCAGTTGGCCTTCGCGATCGCAAGACCTCTGGCGCGATCGCAGTGGTCTGGCCAGTTGGCCTTCGCGATCGCAGGGCCCTTTTCGCGATCGCAGTTAAGGAATCCCTGTGCAGTTTTATAAAATATGGGACTTAGCATTTTCCCTCCATTTTCATCTTCCTCCTCAAGTTTTTATAGAGCTCTTCAAGGGATCTTCCACCACTGCTATTGAGGTAAGTAAATTCCATAGTTCTACTAGTTTCAAACATTAATTCCTTGTTAAATTCACTATTAAATTATCTAAAATCATAGAATTAGGTAGTAATTTTAGGGTTCTTGAGGATAAGAAACTAAACATTAATGATCCTTAGGCTATGGGTGAGTGATCCCTTTGAGAATTTTCGGAATTTGATCATGCGGGGCCGGGGTTGGAATTTGGAAATCCTTCAAGAATAGCGATTTTAGTAAATAACTATGGTAATTTCCCGCATTGTGCATGCATTGATGTTATTGTATACCTTTTGGCTAGTTGCGAGTCCTCGAGTGTAGTGTTCGGTGTTTCGGGCGCAATTGTGGTCCGAGGGGTAGATTCGACACGAGGTGAGTCTCCTTTCTAACTTTGTAAGAGGGAATTGTCCCCATAGGTGATGTATATGATATGTGTAAATTGTTTGGGAGCTACGTACGCGCCAAGTGATGAGAGTCCGTACGTAGCGGCTATTATTGTTATGTCCGGGTAGTTAGGCCCACATCATGCCTTGAATTCTTTCTCGTAACGCCTGATATGTTTTCCTTGTAATAATTTATATGATTTATTGTGACGCCATATGTACTATGAAATTATGTTTTGCATCGTGTTATTCCTCTGAGGCTTTATGGAAAAAAAATTGTTGAATGACAAGGAATTTGTTATGGAAAGAAAGTATTGTAAGATATTGGGATCAGGCCGTACGCCACGACAGGTTTTAGAGTGATTATGTCTATATGGGATCGGGCCGTACGCCACGGCAGAGTTGAAAAGAAATTGTGAAATATATGGGATCGGGCCGTACGCCACGGCAATGTTGAAAGTAATTGAATATATATGGGATCGAGCCGTATGCCACAACAGTGTTGAGAAGTAATTGAGATAAATATATGGATCGGGCAGTACGCCACGACAGTGTTGAGAAATACTTGAGATACATATGGGATCGGGCCGTACGCCACGATGAGTTTAGAAGGTACCTTATGGGAGCGGGACGTACGCCACGACGAATCTAAGAATTTGTGATTATTGTTTCGTTTCGGTGGTCTTACTCTTGAAAGTGCTTTATTGTATAGTTCAGCAATTGTTTGGATTTCTGCTTTTGATATATATACTTGTTTCTTATTTCCCTGACATGCCTACTGTATTTCACTATATTCTATCATATGTTATTACTGCTGGACCTTAGTGAGTATCGAGTCGACCTCTCGTCACTACTTCTTCGAGTTTAGGCGGGATACTCACTGGGTACATATTTATTTAATATGTACTCATGCTGCACTTTCTTTTCTTTTCTGTACTTGACTGTACAGGTCCGGAGGCTGGTACGAGTGATTATCAAGCCGGTGCTAGATATTGATAGCGTGGTCATACTTCACGGTGAACTGCTTTCCCAGCGACTTCCTAGCAGCACCCTGGAGTTCTTTGTTATATTCTCTTTCCATTCCATTTAGACTGAGACTCTGTATATATATTGTGGTCATTTTATATTTAGTAGTTTCCCATGACACTTGTGACACTAGTTCCTGGCTCACACGTAGGGAATATTTTGGGTTGTTGGCTGAACATATGTTATGCGACGTGCATATTGGATGACGTCATTGGGAGCCATCACGACCTGGACTAGGTTCACGTAAGTCTCACGAGTCACGGGCAGGCCCAGTAGAGTATTGCGGATCGGTACGGAGACGTCTGTACTTATCTTCAGGAGGCTCTGGGGTGTTAGGAAACTGCCCTTTATTCATATCCTGGCGTGCAATCTATGATGTACTCAAACTTATTTTTCTATTCTCTCACAGATGGTGAGGACGTGTGCATCCAATGTTCCTGGTCCGGGAGAGGCCGCTGCCCCGGCTGCCCAAGGTCGGGGTAGAGGCATGGGTAGAGCACATGCTCGAGGCAGGGGCGAGGGCGTCCCAGAGATACACCAGTGGCACCACCAGAGAACCCTATTATGGAGGAGCATGATGAGGTGCCTCCAGTAGCACCTGCTCCAGTGGATTTCATGACGGGGCCAGGCTTACAGGAGGTCATGGGCCATATGCTGAGATTCATGGACACTATGTCTCAGGCTGGTTTATTTCCAGCCGACCCTGCTACTTCTCAGGCGGGAGGGGGAGTCCAGACTCCTACCGCTCAGGCCGCAGGTCAGGCAGCAGCATCACGTCATACCCCGGGAACCACGCCCGTGGGAGGGGTTCAACCTGTAGTAGCAGCCCCAGAGCCCCGGCCAGTTGCAGAGGGTGACCAGTAGAAGATGTAGGATAGATGGACCCGACTCCGCCCTCCAGTCTTCGGGGGTGAGCGGGGAGTGGATGCTCAGGATTTTATTGATAGGTGCAGGGACAGACTGCACAACATGAGGATTTTGGAGTCCCATGGAGTGGATTTCACCACATTTCAGTTAGAGGGCAGAGCTCGTAGGTGGTGGCAGTCATATATTCTCAACAGACCAGCAGATTCTCCTCCTGTCACATGGGACCAGTTCGCTCAGCTATTTCTAGACAAATACATTCCACCTTCTGAGAGGGAGGAGCTATGGGGTCAGTTTGAGCGACTAGAGTAGGGGCAGATGTCAGTGACTGATTATAAGGCTAGATTCTCCAATTTGTCTCTCCATCCCCTTATGATATTGCCTACTGATGCCGAGAGGGTACGCCTGTTTGTGGCAGGCTTGCATCCAGGCATAAGGGCCTCTATGGCCAGAGAGGTAGAGATGGGTACCCCATACCAGCTTGTGGTCGAGATAGCTCGACGGATTGAGGGTTACCGTAGGAGGAGCAGGGAGCAGGGGCAGCCAGGTCAGCAGGGTCAGCAGGACAAGAGGGCCAGGTTCACAGGTGACTTCAGGGGTGCCCCAGCTAGGGGTAAAAGTCAGTTCGGAGGCGGCCAGTTCAGTAGGCCTTCATATTCAGCACCTCCACTACCTCCAAGGGGTATTTCAGTGAGGCCTCAGTTCGACGCTATGCCAGAGCGTTCCTATCGTCCCCCAGCCACCCAGGGTGCACCCAGCAGTTATTCCAGCCATTAGAGATCCTCTAGTTCCTATTTCAGTGCCTTACTAGAGGGTTCACACCGCCCTCCGGCTATTCAGTGTTCTTCCTCTTTCGGGCAGCGGGCTGTAGCACCAGGAGGTTGTTTCGAGTGTGGGGAGCCAGGTCATACATGGAAGTATTGTCCCAGGTATTGGGGCAAGGTAGTGCAGCAGAGTTATCAGCCTAGGAGTTCAGCACCAGTAGTCCGGCCGCCTCGTGGTGGAGGACAGGTCGGCAGGGGTCGTCCTAGAGGGGGAGGCCAGTCTTCAGGAGCCTTAGCCAGATTTTATACCATTCCGGCCAGATCAGATGTAGGGAGGCTTCGGTACTATTTGACCCACGTATTCATATGTTTCCGTATTATTTGCTCATTTTCTGGATACCCCTCGTGAGTCCTTGTGTTCTCCTATATATGTGTCCACTCCTTTGGGTGATTCTGTGGTGGTGAACCGAGTCTACCGGTCTTGTGTGGTCACTTTCTGCAGTTTTGATACCAGAGCAGATATGCTGGATATGATTGATTTTGAGGTTATCCTAGGCATGGATTGGCTATCTCCTTATCATGTTGTGTTAGATTGCAATGCCAAGATAGTCACTTTAGCCACGCCTGAGTCGCCTAGACTAGAATGGAGAGGTTCTTCCGTTAGTGCCTCCAGGCAGGTGATTTCCTTCATAAAGGCTCGGCATATGGTCGAGAAGGGTTTTTTGGCTTACCTTTCTTATGTGCGGGACAACACCGCCGAGTCTCCTACCATTGATTCAGTGCCTGTTGTTCGAGAGTTTTCGGATGTGTTTCATTCGAATCTTCCAGGCACGCCTCCAGATCGAGATATTGACTTCTGTATTGATTTGGCTCCAGATACTCAGCCTATTTCCATCCCCCTTATCGTATGGCTCTTAAGGAGCTAAAGGAGTTGAAGAAGCAGCTTGAGGAGTTGTTGGCCAAGGGGTTCATAGGCCGAGTGTGTCACCGTGGGGTGCCCCAGTCTTATTTGTGAAGAAGAAGGATGGGTCTATGTGGATGTGCATTGACTATCGCCAGCTAAATAAAGTGACCATCAAGAATAAGTATCATCTTACGCGCATTGATGATTTGTTTGATCAGTTACAGGGTGCTCGAGTGTTTTCCAAGGTTGACTTAAGATCGGGTTATCATCAGCTGAGGATTCGGGCTTCAGATGTTCCGAAGACTGCTTTTCGTACCAAATATGGCCATTATGAGTTCCTGGTGATGTCCTTTGGTTTAACTAATGCCCCATCAGCATTCATGGACTTGATGAATAGGGTATTCATGCCGTATATTGATTCCTTCGTCATCGTCTTAATTGATGATATCTAGATTTATTCGCGGAGCCTGGGTGAGCATGAGCAGCACTTGAGAGTTGTGCTCCAGACCTTGCGGGAACACAAACTGTATGCTATATTCTCCAAGTGCGAGTTCTGGTTAGATTCCGTTGCATTTTTGGGGAATGTGGTATCGGGAGAAGGTATCAAGGTTGATCCTCAGAAGATTGAGGCGGTTCAGAGTTGGCCGCGTCCTACTTCAGCTATAGAGATCGGGAGTTTCTTGGGCCTAGCAGGCTATTATCGCTGATTCGTGGAGGGGTTCTCCTCTATTGCAGCCCCACTGACCAGATTGACTCGGAAGAATGCCCCATTTTGGTGGTCCGGCGAGTGTGAGGCGAGCTTTCAGAAGCTCAAGTCAGCTTTGACCTCAGCACCAGTTCTATCATTGCCTTCCGGTTCTGCGATGTATATTGTGTATTACGACACTTCACGCATCGGGTTGGGGTGTGTGCTGATGCAGGATGGCAGGGTTATTGCTTATGATTCGTGACAGCTGAAGGTTCATAAAAAGAATTACCCTGTGCACGATTTTGAGTTGGCGGCGATTGTTCATGCTTTGAAGATATGGCGGAATTATCTATATGGTGCTTGTGAGGTCTATACTGACCACCGTAGCCTGCAGTACTTGCTTAAGCAGAGGGACCTTAACTTGAGGCAGCGAAGATGGCTTGAGTTGTTAAAAGATTATGATCTCACTATTTTGTATCACCCGGGCAAGGCGAATGTAGTAGTAGATGCTTTGAGCAGGAGGGAAGCGAGTATGGGCAGCTTGGCCTACGTTGCAACTGAGAAGAGACCTTTAGCCTTGGACATTTAGTCCTTGGCCAATCGCCTTATGAGGTTGGACCTTTCGGAGCCTCGTCGAGTTTTGGCTCATGTAGTTGCTCAGTCTTCATTGTTGGGAGAGATTAAGGCTCGGCAATATGATGATCCATGCCTTGCAGAGCTTCGGGATGCAGTGGTCCAGGGCAGGGCCAAGGAGGTTACTTTGGGCGAGGATGGTGTCTTGAGGCTCCAGGGCCATTTATGTGTTCCTAATATTGATGGCTTGAGGAAGAGAATTTTAGANAAGATGTACCGTGATTTGAAGCAGCACTACTGGTGGAGGCGGATGAAGAAAGATATTGTGCAGTATGTGGCTAGGTGTCTCAATTGTCAGCAGGTCAAGTACGAGCACTAGAGGCCAGGAGGCCTATTTCAGCAGATGCCCATTCCTGAGTGGAAATAGGAGCGCATCACCATGGACTTTGTGGTTGGGTTGCCTCGGATTTTGCGGAAGGTTGATGGGGCTTGGGTCATTGTGGATAGACTGACCAAATCGGCGCATTTCATTCCTGTGGCTACTATTATACTATAGAGAGGCTGGCCCAGATTTATGTTCGGGAGATAGTCCGGTTGCACGGTGTACCGGTATCCATTATATCAGATCGAGGTCCTCAGTTCACATCGCACTTCTGGAGAGCATTGAACAATGTGATGGGCACTCAGATAGATCTCAGCTCAGCATTTCACCCTCAGACTGATGGTCAGTCGGAGCGTAAATTTAAGATTTTGGAGGATATGCTCAAGGCTTGTGTGATTGATTTTGGCGGTCAATGGGACCAGTTCTTGCCTTTTGCATAGTTTGCATACATTAACAGTTATCAGTCCAACATTGAGATGGCTCCATTCGAGGCTTTATACGGTCGACGATGTCGTTCTCCTATCGGGTGGTTTGAGCCCGGCGAGGCCAAGTTATATGGCACAGATCTGGTGAGAGATGCTTTGGATAGGGTGAAGATTATTCAGGAGAGACTTCGCACAGCTCAGTCCAGACAGAAGAGCTACGCAGATCAGCGGGCGCGTGATGTAGCATTTATGGAAGGAGATACGGTTATGTTGAAGATTTTGCCGATGAAGGGTGTTATGAGATTCGGGAAGAAGGGAAAGTAGAGCCCCAGGTTTATAGGCCCTTACGAGGTTTTGAGGCGAGTCGGGGAGGTTGCTTATGAGCTTTCTTTACCTCCCGCCTTATCGAAGATAGAAATTTCTGCAATCTGGTTTCCTTCTCTGCGATCGCAGAAGGTGGGTTGCGATCGCGGAGAAGGATTTTGCTGGGCTGTTGATTGTTCTCTGCGATCGCAGCCTCCCCTTAGCGATCGCAGAGGTCTGGGATCAACATCTTCGCGATCACAGCCTTTTCTCGCGATCGCATTAAGTCGCATCTGGACCGGGTGTGTTTGTTCTTCGCGATCGCAAAACCTTTGCCGCGATCGCAGAGGTCTGGCCAGTTGGCCTTCGCGATCGTAGGACCTCTGCCGCGATCACAGAGGTCTGGCCATTTGGCCTTTGCGATCGCAGGGCCCTTGTCGCGATCGCAGTTAAGGAATCCCTGGGCAGTTTTATAAAATACGGGACTTAGCATTTTCCCTCCATTTTCATCTTCCTCCTCAAGTTTTTAGAGAGCTCTTCAAGGGACCTTCCACCACTTCTATTGAGGTAAGTAAATTCCATAGTTCTACTAGTTTCAAAAATTAATTCCTAGTTAAATTATCTAAAATCATAGAATTAGATAGTAATTTTAGGGTTCTTGAGGATTTTGTGATTTTCCATTTTAGGCCATGAATTCAAGTAGAAACCACACATTAATGATCCTTAGGCTATGGGTGAGTGATCCCTTTTAGAATTTTTGGAATTTGATCATGCGGGACCGGGGTTGGAATTTGGAAATCCTTCAAGAATAGCTATTTTAGTAAATTAATAGGGTAATTTACCGCATTGTGCATGCATTGATATTATTGTATACCTTTTGGCTAGTTGCGAGTCCTCGGGTGTAGATTTCGGAGTTTCGGGCGCAATTGTGGTCCGAGGGGTAGATTCGACACGAGGTGAGTCCCCTTTCTAACCTTGTAAGAGGGAATTGTCCCCATAGGTGATGTATATGCTATGTGTAAATTGTTTGGGGGCTACGTACGCGCCAAGTAACGAGAGTCCGTACGTAGCGACTATTATTGTTATGTCCGGGTAGTTAGGCCCACATCATGCCTTGACTGCTTTCTCGTAATGCCTGATATGTTTTCCTTGTAATGCTTTATATGATTTATTGTGACACCATATGAACTATGATATTATGTTTTGCATAGTTTTATTCCTCTGAGGCTTTTGGAAAAAAAAATTGTTGAATGACAAGGAATTTGTTATGGAAAGTAAGTATTGTAAGATATTGGGATCCAACCATACGCCACGACAGGTTTGAGAGTGATTATGTCTATATGGGATCGGGCCGTACGCCACGGCAGAGTTGAAAAGAAATTGTGAAATATATGGGATCGGGCCGTATGCCACGACAGTGTTGAAAGTAATTGAACATAGATGGGATCGGGCCGTACGCCACGGCAGTGTTGAGAAGTAATTGTGATAAATATATGGGATCGGGCCGTACGCCACGACAGTGTTTAGAAATACTTGAGATACATATGGGATCGGGCCGTACGCCACGGTGATTTTAGAAGGTACCTTAGGGAAGTGGGCCGTACGCCACGGCGGATCTAAGAATTTGTGATTATTGTTTCGTTTCAGTGGTCTTACCCTTGAAAGTGCTTTATTGTTTAGTTCAACAATTGTTTGGCCTACTGTATTTTACTATATTCTATCATATGTTATTACTGCTGGACCTTAGTGAGTATCGAGTCGACCTCTCGTCACTACTTCTTCGGGTTTAGGCGGGATACTCACTGGGTACATATTTATTTAATATGTACTCATGCTGCACTTTCTTTTCTTTTCTGCACTTGACTGTACTGGTCCGGAGGCTGGTACAACTGATTATCAAGCCTGTGCTAGATATTGATAGCGTGGTCATACTTCACGGTGAGCTGCTTTCCCGGCGACTTCCTAGCAGCACCCTGGAGTTCTTTGTTATATTCTCTGTCCATTCCATTCAGACTGAGACTCTGTATATATATATTGTGGTCATTGTATATTCAGTAGTTTCCCATGACACTCGTGACACTAGTTCCTGGAACACATGTAGGGAATATTTTGGGTTGTTGGTTGTACATATGTTATGCGACGTGCTTATTTGATGATTTTCCGCACTGGTAGTTTTTATTTCACATCACCCGTCATCATTATGTTTATATCTGTTAAAAATTGGTTAAAAGATGAAATTTGCGTAACTGGGGATGATAACACTTAGTGTAATTTGTGTTGGCTTTCCTAACCCCGTCGTTGGGCGACATCACAACCTGGATTAGGATTCTGGGTCGTGACAAAGGGAATACTTTTTGGGATAATATTGTTTGTGAAAGTGAAGTGGATTGAAGAATTTGCATTTAAAGTTGATTATGTGATGTGTTAAAGTTCTTAGGAGGGTTAGTCACTATTCCTATATATATCATACCCGTCCCTTAGCCCACATTACCACCATAAAAAAGTCCTAATTGGTTTTAGATCAAGTGGGCCTACATTTGTAGAGATTTAAATTATGGGCAAGCCTATGGTACCAATTGCATGCATGTGACTTCTTTGTGAGGGTGAGATATTTTCTTTGATATATATGAGTCCTTAAATTATATTTGATCATGAGATTCGGATGCGTCGATTCAACTTACTCTCTTGTTCTTGTTGTGAGAGCACATGGTTTCACGAGGGATAGGTAATATTATTAGACTTCTCTTTATGATGTTAGGTGTTTAAGTCATGAGTGCATTGAGATGGTTTTTGAGGCTAGTATTATTATGATTATGTTGTCTTTGTTTGAATATTTTTTAATTTGGCATAAGAAAAAGGGAAGTGCATGGGATTGCATATGCAAGGGGATAATTGTTGGTATCAACCAAAGTCATGGGTGCTTAAGCTTAATTGAAATATGTGGCTTCATAGCGATACGCTTAATTTTGTTCGATCAGTTGTGGGTTGATTCTACTTTACTCGATGACGAACAAAGGTTTAAGTATGGGGTGGCGATGTTGGGTAGGGGTGGACATCGGTCGGTTCGGTTCGGTTTTGAATATTATCGGTTTTGCCTATCGGTTATCGGTTTACAAATATCATAACCCGATAACAGAACCGATAAGATATTGGTTGTCGATTATCGGTTAATCAGTTATTGATCATTATCGGTTCGGTTATCGGTTTACCCGATAAGATAAAACAAGTAAAACAATTTCGCAATATATAAAACTGTCGAGTTCTCAATTATCTTGAGCCAGAAGTCAAGAAATAGATCAGACTTCCATTGTCTTTGACAACTTTATGATGCATAAATATAGGATTACAAAGGTGGAATGCAATATGATTATATTGATAATAAAATGTGGAATATGATTCGTATGTTTAACTAGAAGTGAAAAAATTCTAAAAAAAGTGGGATAAAATAGTAAGACGACGTTACACAATCAAGTCTTTAAGCTACAAGTTATGTTACGAAAATATATATGAATATTTATAAAAAATTATGAATTGATAATATCAGAAACTGGCTAACCCATGTATCAAATAAACAGAAGTTTACTGCTTAGGATTCTTAATATTCCAAAAAGAGAGAAACACCTGTCCAACCTGAGGGCGTGATGCGATTGACGAGTGACGCCGACCTGAGTCTTGACGGGATGACTAGTGACTGGTGGCTGGTGAGGGCGTGAGCCGTGGTGAGGCGGAGAACTGCTGAGGTTGGGCCGTAGGGGTGCGGCGGAAAATTGAGAAACTGAGAAAGAGAAACTGACTTATTGAGAATTGAGAAAGAATAGGGAAAAATAATTATGAAACCCTAGTATAGTATGTATATACTTAAGGGTAAATTAGTAAATTAGTTAATTCTTATTGGGTTATCGGTTTTTACCCAATAACAGAATTGCAAATCAAACCCGAACTGATAACCCAATAACCCAATACATATAACCCAATAAATAATTAACAGTTCAAGTTATCGGTTTTACTCGATATATGCCCACCCCTAATGTTGGGTATATTTCTATATGTGTTGATGTTACTTTACCCACGTTTTAACCGCTTTTTGTTGCTATTTGGTGTTATAGACCAACGTGGTTTAATTATTGGTTCTATGACTAATTGATTGTATGTGATGATTTAGGGTGTTCGGAGTGCACAAATATGAAGACAAGGTTCTCTAGCTAGAGGAAGAGGGGTTGGATGCGTCGCATCCTCCCTAGAAAAAAATCATATTTCGTGCACCTTTAGCAGTGAAGTCGGACCATAGCATCCTCCTTAACATCCACACCTGGGCACAAGTGAGATGGAGGAATAAAGGGTGGATGCGAAGCATCCACCCCAGCATGCGAAGCTGAGAAGTGGAGGACGAGGTGGATGCGAAGCATCCACCCCAACATCAATCCCTGAAGCTGAGTTGAATTAGGAATATAAGAACTTTGGCCCATGACTTTTGTATGCAATATATAAGCCAAAAGCCTCTTTTAGGTCATCTAACATATTGTGAAGCGGGAAAAAGCCACGACAAAGCTGGGAAACCACAGAATTAGTCTTGAGTTCTTATTCTTTCCTTCTTTTATTGATTTTAATGCACTCTTGTGAATTATTTGATGATTGTATGAACATGAGTGGCTAAGAACCTTATTGTTCTAGGGTCATCGGTATACATGAATGTTGATGTTTGAAGTTTAATTTGATGAAGTTGATTTTATAATATCGGGTTGTTTATTTAATTCTGTTTTTAATTATTTTACTAAGTAGCTAATAGTGAAATACTATCTACGAATCTAGAGTCGAACTCGAAAGTCGAAATTCTAGATTGCATATAGAATTGAATAGAGAAAGTTCTTGAACCAAGGTGTAACGACCCGACCAATCGTTTTACTTTCTAGAATCCCGTGCTCCTAAATAAGACTTTCTGTACTTGCTTTTACTGGTTTATGACTTGCGGGGATGGTTCGTTCGGGAATTAGAAGAGTTTGGATTGGAATTGGAACACTTAGTTCCTTAAGGTTCACCTTAAAGGCCAAGTTTGACTTCGGTCAACATTTTTAGTAAACGACCTTGGAATCGGGATTTGAAGGTTCCAATAGGTTTGTATGATGGTTTTGTACTTGGGCGTATGTTCGGAACGGGTTTTGGATGACCACAGAGCGTTTCAGCGCCAAATAGTGAAATATGATTCTTGAAGTTCAAAAAATTGAAGTTTGGAACGTGTTTTAGCGATATCGAGGTCCAAGCAGCATTCCGAGATCGGGTATAGTTCCGTAATGTCATTTATGACTTGCTCGCAAAATTTTGTGTCATTCCGAGTAGTATAAGTACGTTTCGGTGCGTTGGAAGTCAATGTAAGAACTCAAAGTTCATAAGTTGGATTTAGTTAGTTTTGGGGTGTGATTCTTAGATTTAATGTTTTTTCGGGTGTTCCGAAAGTTCGAGCGAGTCCGTTTTATGATTTAGAACTTGTTGGTATGTTTGGACAAGTCCTCGAGGGCCTCAGATTCCATTCAGACGTCGCACGAGGCAAGTACAAGCTCAAACTGAGTTGCAGGTGCACCAGTTCTGGTGCGACAGGTGCGAGATCGCAGAAGCTGTTGACCTCTCGCAGATGCGGCCCAAAGGGAGGAGCCTAGGAATCGCAGATGCGACTCCTTTTCCGCAGAAGTGGCCTCAGACCGCATATGCGGCCCCAGCTTGCCCGGACCATTTCCGCAGATGCGGAACTTCACTCGTAGAAGCAAAACCGCAAATACGGTCGCTTAACCGCAGATGCGGAAATCGATGAAGGCAGTGCCTTCATTTAATACGGAATTTTGTCATTTTTGGCACATTTCATTCATTTCTTGGGCAATTTGGGAGATTCCAAAGAGGGAATTTCGACTTAGCATCTTGAGGTAATGTATTCCCTACCTAATGTGAGTTTAATACTTAGTTTTTGGGTAGACTAACACATAAAGATTAGTGAAAACTATGAGTTTATAGTAAAACTTAGGGTTTTGCTAAAAATAGGATTTAACCACTAAAATTGTTATGGAATCTAGTAAAAATCATATATTATTGATCATTAGGTTATGGGTAACAACCTCCCTTAAATATTTCTGGAACCCGAGCATGTGAGCCCGGGGGGTGAATTTTAGGTATCTTGCAAACTAGGTTGGGTAAAAATTTAAATAGGGAATTTGTGAACCTTTGAGCATAGATTGGTTAGTTTACGTGATTTTTGGTTAGTTTCGAGTTCTGAGACGACGAATTCGGAGGTTCGGGCGCATTCTTGAGTTGGAAGTAGGCTCGAAACGAGGTAAGTCTCCTTTCTAACCTCGTAAAAGGGAAACCTCCCCATAGGTGAACTTATATGACATGTGAAAATTATGGGGGCATACGTACGCACGAAGTGACGAGGGTCAGTACGTAGTGACTATTCTTGTTATGTCCGGGTAATTTAGGTTCACACCATGCTTTAGTGAATACTGTTTAATTATTTCATGCGCTGTTTGTAATGGTTGGAATTTATTTCAAGATCTTAAGAAAATTTAGAGTTGCAAGAAAATTGTTATTTTTTAAAGGAAATTGAGGGACAATGTATTATGCTTATGTGTGACCGCTTCGCATTTATATTCCGCGAGCGGAGTGATTCCTTCCACTACTCTCATGGGAGCAGGATGTTCGCCTCGACGAGTTAATAGATGTATCTATGGTTCGCGCCGTTCGACCCTTCGGCAGTGAACATTTATTATTTTGTTGGATTGGACCGCACGTCCTCGGCATATTATGTGCATGTTGTTTTCTTGGTATTTTCTGTGATTGTTAAAATGCCCAGGAAGATAAATTAGCGACCTGTTTGATAGGAATTGACACATAAATGCACCTGTGGAAAGAGTTGTCATTTCTTGTCTTTATTTGTTATTCATCTTTGATATTCATGCTTAGCCTTATATTTAAACAAATTATTTTGGCCCTAGTAAGTGTCAAGTCGACCTCTCGCCACTACTTTTTCGAGATTAGACTGGATACTTACTGGGTACATAATGTTTATGTACTCATGCTACGCTTCTGCACTTAATTATACAGGTTCTGAGGCAGGTGCATATGGTTATCAGTCCGGAGCACGCTCTTGACTTTTCGAGACCAGGGATTCCACTGTGAGCTGCTTCCCTTGATGTCGTTCAGCAGCGCATTGGGTTCTTTTTTTTTTTTGTCATTCTGTCTATTTCATCTCAGACAGTGGGGTAGACGTATTCCCTTGATTCTTTCTACTAGATGCATGTATACTTATGGCACTAGTTCCTAGCATACACATTGGTCGACTATTCTTTTTGGAAATGTAACTATTTAAATTTAACTTCTTGATCATTGCAATTAAATTTTCCTTTTATATTTGTTATCTTATCATGCTTTGCGACCAAAAATTTAAGTATTGTTGAAAAGGTTTTTATAAAAATAAGTGGGACTCACTAGACTAATTGGTATTGGCTTGCCTAACGTCGGTGTTGGGTGCCATCGCGACCTAGACTAGGATTTGGGTCGTGACACCGGGAATCGGGGAACATATTTGCAATTAGGATATACATATACCTAATTGTCTTGTTTGGTTAAAATACAGGAATTGTAAATGCATTCTTGTTAATCTTAATTCCATAGACATATAGGCATTAAGTTAACTTGAATAAGCGAGTAAGGATTCGATAGATTCTTATGAGTAATATCAACCCTGCCAATCAACAACCTAGATAAATCAATTAGTCATTTCAAGCTAAGAACGCAACACGATTGTTAGCTAACCCGTGACCCTGGAATATTATCTCATATTGATTGTTATTCGAAATTGTTTAAGTGTTGTGATTGATTTCTAGTTATTTCATTACTTTATAATTTTTAGGTAGAAAATTAGTAAATTACCTATTTTTGAGAAATCTCATGAATCGATAAGTTATTTGAGTTTGAATAAGTCGAAAGTTAATTTTAAGTCTTCATGGGAATTATACTCTAGTCACTACTCTATTACTTGACGACCACGTATACTTGCGTGAGTGTGTTTGGTCGCAACGATATGCAACTATCATTAATTCTACTATAGTAAATTCCATATCCGGATTCCATGCTTTAACTATAAATGGTTTTTTATCTAAATGATACATTTCCAATTGCATCACATCATTTTCCCCATATTCTGAATCAAATCGAACTAATACAATTTCATTCTTCAGCATAGAAATTTTGTTGATACCATGCTTCGCCCACATCCTCTGTATGTATCCATTTAGCACAGCAAAATGGGGGGGGGGGGGGGTTT